>JAGVSP010000981.1:0-97372 GCA_022494985.1 Micrasema minimum
TCCACATCATATTTTGAGCTGAATGTGTAATATTGTAATAAGACTTGAATCTGAGCATAAAAAAAAACATTTTTTCTTCTTTTAAAAGCTTTTCATAAGTACCGCACACTAAAGCCCGCTATATACGAGACAGTTTTTCTGCGCAGTTTTCTATGCAGTCTGAAAACGGTCCCGTATACAACGAAAACTGTTTAAAAAACTGCGTGCTTATGTCAGATTTAAGCTGACATGACAGTTAATGTTTTTTATGTGAACGTTTAAGTAGACGTTGGTTTATTGTATGCTTTTAAATACGTAAAAAACCAATAACATATTTACAGTATTAGCTAAATATACAATTTCCTGAGAGCAATCATACGATAATAACTTACAATCGCGTTTCAAAAATACACATATTTAGCGTGTCTTTTGACAGAAGTTCGACAGACTGAACAGTTTTCTGAACAAGAAACTGTGTAGTTTTCTGAACAAGAAACTGTCCCGTATACAGCGGGCATAAGTAAAATTCGGTTTTTTGACATTAGTGGATATTACCATAATATAGTTTTACCACAAATTAGTAAAATAAATAATCTGCCTTGTAGCTACCTGTTGCTTGGTGTATAGGTCTAACTCCGCATCCAATATTTCCTTCTGAGCCTCTTCTTTACTGCGGGGGCGTTTCGCTAACGCATTCAGAGCCATGCTTGTCTAAAATAATAAATACGATTATCAACAAATGCAATTTTGCAACCTAAATCATTGTTAGTCAGTAAATCAAGGCAAAACTATTTTAGACTTCTAGAGGTAGTTTCAATAGTAATGAGTAATGAAACATCACATGGAATCAATAGTAAAGAAACATCACAAGGACTCAATCTGAGATAAAATCAGAGCTCAAGAAATCAAGAAAAAAGTCTATTAGATTTGCTAGGGGGAGTTCATTCATTTAGTAATGAAATTTCAGGAGAATTTAGTCTGAGACGAAATCAGAGCTTTCGTTTGATAGTATGGTAGAGAATTGTTTACATTAGGGGAAAATAATGTAATTGCAGTAAGCCCCTAATAGCACGAAAAAGATTTAAGCTAAGTGAATGGCATAAAGCTATCAAAATCGCAAATAATTATGCAAGTAAGAGTTTATCTTCTAAGGTTTTTATTGAGGAATTTTACTCATAAAAAATAAAGTGAGAAAATGTTTCAAAACTTTGTTAGAATGTTTGACAAAAAAATTAATGAATAAACAAAATTGTTATGTATTATTAATACAAAAATTTTTATTGATTAGAAAACAAAAATATATTGTTAAAAAACTACACATTAAAAACATGAGAAATGTGGGCCAAAATGATTGTTTGGAAAACATCATACTTTGTACATTAAGAAAAGCTTATCTCTGAATTGGAAGTGTGTCAGTTCTCTTGCCACGATGGGAGTTTTAAAATTGTTTTGTATAAAAATTCTTATGAACTAAACCGATATTCGCATTTTGAAAACACTATTTTTTAACTTCAAAATGAATTTGGTGCTATTAAAGGGTTTACTGTTTTAGAAAAAAATCAAGTAAACGAGCGGACAAAATTACAATAATAAACAAAACAGAATCATGCATGTTTCCAATTTATAAATTTCAATACCTATTAAATACTGTAAATGATTACAAAAATTTCAAAGAATCTACGAAAAAAAAAATGTCCTAAATTACTACTACTATACTACTTTTCCTTATCCGCACCCAATGGTGCATAGAGCACTGCATCGGTACACCAAGTGCAGTGTATCTTGATCATTTTAGTACATGAAGGTAAGATCATCAGTCTTACGCCTCAGCACTAGTCCAAGGTATCACACATGAAATATTAGTATGAAAATCACATGTAAATAAATATTTCACATTGACGGGAATCGAAACCGCGACCTCATGCACGGTAGCCAAATGCACTACCACTATGCTACGAGGCGGACATATTCTAAATGACAATGAATTACAAATAAGAAAAACTATTTAAAAACATTGTGACACAAGATGACATAAGTAGAACTAATCAATTTTCAATACATGGGTCTAGAAAAAATGATTTTAAATTGCGAGTAATACAATGCAGTACTTGAAATAAAATTAATTATGGAAATTAAATAAGGTATGGATTGATATGAAGACTTGATGGAAAAAAACATGAGTAGCCAATACTAGAACACTTTTCAGTTTCACAACCGTTGGTGTATTGATTGAATGAGTGAAATGCTTCAGATATTATTCTCAACAGAGACAGAGAAACTCTGGAAATGAATGTGGGTTATCTAGTCGTTTACAGGGCTTTTGACCTGTCATTGGCTGGGTTAAGTGGCCACTTGATGTATTACAACATTCCCCATTCCGCCTTATCATCTGACAACCATATATGACAAATTTTTGGAAACTTCTATATATGTTGAGTTTGTACAGAAGCATCCACAATTGAGTTGGTCTTTCCACAGATTTTTAATAAGTGATATCTGTTGAGAAAATGGCTAAGCATTTGCATTAAGAAATGCTTCAAACTAGAATTTCAGAGAAGCAACATTTCACACTTGAAAAAAAAACTGCCTAAGCATGTTTCTCCAGCCAAATCTTCATTCCGTTTTCTACTATAGTATTGAATAAAATATCTAAAATGACATCACAATGACGATGCTTCACTACACAAGTATAATGCTCTCCGTGTTGCCAACTCTAAAAAGAAAAGAAAATAAGTAGATGCTGGTCTATGAGTGAAAAATAAACGGCGACGGCAACAAAACACCATTAGTCAAAAACACAAATGATGCTAGATAAATGTATGCACCATGTAAACGCAAGCATAAAAATACAAATGTGATATGTTATTTCCAATGTATTCAAATAATTGTAATTTTGAGCAGAATACTTTATTTCTCGAAAAGAAAAAGATAATTTTAGTCACTGTAAAAAGTTTTGATTTTACTGTATCATATTCCAAGCGCAGTTCTTGGTGTACCGACCCAGTGCCCTATGCACCATTAGGTACAGATACGGAAAGGATTAGAATACAGTACTGTTAAAAGAGGTTGCTATTTATTTATTTATTTAACCAGACAGGCCAGGAGGCCCAATTACATAGAATTACTTGAGAAAAACCACTTTTAATTTTTGTGTTCTCTGAACCTCGTATTGTGAGTCCAGCGTCTTAGCCATTACGCTACGGAGCCAATTATTAAGTACCAGAATAATGATTTCATATTGACCCCGAGGGAATCGAACCCGCGACCTCATGCAAGCCGGACAAAGCGACTAATTGGTAAGCAAAACTGAATGAAATCAAACGGTTCACTGTCGACTTTCTGGAATAAGGCCCTTTCTTATCACCTCCGTTTAAAACCTGATTATCGTAAATGTCCTACTAAATCGCGGTTAAGTTTAAAAATGTATTTCAACATCTCTGATTATCAAAAAAATATTGTAAATCCCATTTAAAACGCCGCTAAACTCAGTCAGAGGTTTGTTCAACTATTAAATCACATTTATATATGGCGTCGCGTTTGTAACAGTTATGACATCTCGACTCAAATTTTGAATCCATTGAAAAGCAGTCAAAATGGAAATATTATAATGATAATCCAATATTTTATGTTGTATATGATTGGTATCACATTAAAAAACATAATAAAACTCGATTATAACTAAAATAACAAAATGTCTTAAAACATTTCAACCGGGTTGGATTTTTACAGTATTTGATAAGTAGTCCGGTAAAATTAGTTTTTTCTATCCCAACCTCCTTGTAAAACGTATTTAAAAATGGCGTCGTATTTGATCGTTTAACAACTCGACTCAAATATTGAATGCGTTTGAAAATTGGTTTAAATGGAAATATTATATTGTTGATCCAATATTGTATGTTGTATAGGATTGGTATCACATTAAAAAAACATAATAAAACTCGATTCTAGCTTGCAAAAGGAAACATCTTGAAAGCATTGACAACACCGCCGCACTGTTGCCGGACGAAAGTGCCGACTAGCTAATCGGAGGATAGATTTGTAATTATTTTTGTGTGTGAAATCGGTGCGTTGTAAATATCGTTTAAATCTGGTGGCAAATTAACAACCGACATTTAGTTATCCGGGTTTTAACAATTCCAACGATAAAAAACACAATGATCAAAAATGTTGTTTTCATTTATAAATCTATGTTTTAAAAACACGAAATTACGAGTGACTTTTAACGCCCGTTATTGGCTAATGACGTCATACCCGTCCATCATGAAAGGCGGGGAAATTTATTACAAAGTGAGCGCCCATATTGATGTGACGTCACACCGCATGCGCGCCAAATGGAGGATTTTGCGAGTGATTTGAAAATTCATATGACATCGTAAATTTTTTTTTTTAAATCCCTTGTTATTGTTATTTATCAATAAATTTTTTTTAATATAAAAAATCGGAAAGAACCCAATTTCGGAAAATAACACACGCACATAGCGTTTTTAGTGATTTGTACGACATGAGATGATTATGTATTATGTATATACGACACAACAAACAATGTACACGTATGATGCATGTTTTGTATATAAACCTAACCGTATATTTGCGTTTTGTCCCTAGGGACATTTGCCTCAGAGTATCAGCCACACTCGATTCTTCCTGCTGTAAAACACATTTTGATATTTCATATTTAATTTTATAATCGAGGACGCGAGTGAATGAAAGCGTTATGAAACATAAATAAAAAACAGAGATCTAATTTTTTTTTAATGAAATTTACGTAATCTTACGATACTTGCACACATTTAAATTTGTAATTAATATTTTAAATGAAACCTAAGCAGCTTGTGTTTGAAAGTAGTAATCAAGTATTGGCAGAGTGGGGATTCGAACCAAGGATCTCTTGGACTCGGAGAATGCGACGCTACAACTAGGCCACCACCCGTTAAAAGGGTTCTGCGTTTAAAGTTTTGAACTTTATTTTTTTTAATACTTAGTTTTTAATTTTAATTTTACGCTCCATACAATTGTAGTCCTTGATTTTCAATCATGGAATGTAGCACTAGAGTAATTATTATTTTTCAAACATTTTAGATCAACCAGAAGCGTGTTTTTATCGCTCTTTTTTTACGATCTATTTATCTCCTTAAACAACTAAAATCTCTTAAAATAAGAGTACACAGACAAGCTTCAGGTGGATATATAAAATTGTGTGAAAAAATTATTGCTCTAGTGCAAAATTCCAGGGAGAAAATCGAGGACTACGATAATACGGAAAAGTGGCCACAGGTCATGTGACATTGCATGCTGTGTTTGGTTTCAAATGATAGTACATAAACCATTGCATGTACTGTTTTTCACCCTTGTGAAAAGAGCTGATTTTTAAAAATATGTTACATAACGCCTTCATCAACACATGAATTCTTCAACCATGTGAAAATATGATAGAGAGAATGTTTAAAGGATAGAAGAGACTTAGTCAATTATATTGAGAAGTGTTTTTTTTACAAAATCTTAAATTTTCTTTTAAAATAAAGATTACAACATGTGATACCCAAGCGATGATAATGTGGCACGTCAAAAAATTGACAAACACGAAACGATCCGGTAATTATTTAATGCTACTTAAATAATAATTTAAACAAGTTTATGATACTATTTTTAAGTTTAAGTAAAAACATGATATTAAACAGCATAATTACAAATTGTCAATATGGCTAATGTAATTTAATGAACAAAAAAACTCAATCAAATGCACATTTTCTTGTCCAAAATGATTTTCACTTCTGCTCATTAGTTTTTGTAAAGGCACTTTTTCAATTTGCAAGCAGAAGAATTAGCGTACATTTAGGAACAATATTAAAGAGTGTGAATATGAAACGAACCAGCTGTCCAGTTTTGTTGATGTTGATGAGTTCCTTCCTCGTTTTCTCCACATTGTCCTGGATGATCCTTATGTTCCGGAGGATCTCTACTCTCTGGGCGGCAGTCGGGTTGGCTGGGGAAGAAGGTTACATTAACAACAATAATTTGACGAGTTATCTAGCAAAATGTTTGTGAAAAATCACCCCAAGGGCCCCGTAAATTGATATTACTTTATTATAAACTAGCTGATACCCGTCGCGTTGCTGCCGCAGAAGAAACAGGTAATTCTAGAAATATCGATTGAAATTTGAAAGATTTATCTCGTTTCTTTGGAATTGGTAATAGAAGGAATGCTTTGTATTTTCTTTCTGATGATAAATGCATTTATGAAAATTGAATAACTCGTATAATGTGTATACTCGTATGTATAAAGGTATAGTGTAAATGTTATTTATTTTATTTTGGTGACTTTATTTTTCAAGTGCTTCATGGTAGGGTATTTATAATATTTTTTTGTTTATCCGTCTTTGGCATAAACAATTAAATTTCTTGGCTGTCCGACTCGTAAATTTAATATGAGGACTTCTATTACCCTTGGACATATTATTTTTTAAATGTGTGTGTGGCAGGTCCGACGCATGAATGGAATTTACTCTTAGATGAAAAAAAGGTGCGTCCGTCAAGTCGGATTCAAATATAAACTCTATATTCGAAAACAGGTCACCCAAAACCCTTTAAACGATACCAATCTTTATTTTATAAAAAAGATGTGCGTCGCGCCATCTTGGATTTTAAAATAAACGCTTAATTCAAAATCAGGACGCCCGTATCGTCTAAAAACGATACCCATCTTCATTTTATGAAAAAAAGGTGCGTCCGCCATCTTGGATATCAAAATAAACTTTAAATTTGAAAATTCAGTACGCGAACACGCCCTAAAAACGATGCAAACCTTCATTTTATGAAAAAAATGTGTGTCCGCCATCTTGAATTTCCGAATATAAACTCTTAATTCGAAATCAGGACGCCCATACGCCCTAAAAACGATACCCATCTTCATTTTATGAAAAAAAGGTGCGTCCGCCATCTTGGATATCAAAAAATAAACTTTAAATTTGAAATCAGAGTGCCCCCAAGAACCATTAAAACGATACCCTTCTTCACTTTGTGAAAAAAAGAGACAACCGCCATCTGGAATAAAAAAAATAAACGCTAGATTCGAAATCAGGGCCCCCCCAAAACCATTAAAACGATACCCATCTTCATTTCTGAAAAAAAGGTACGACCGCCATCTTGGATTTAAAAATAAACGCTAGATTCGAAATCAGGGCCCCAAAAACCTTTAAAACGATACCCAACATCCTTCTATGAAAAAAAGCTTTGTCCGCCATCTTGGATTTAAAAATAAAAGCTAAATTCGAAATCAGGACCCTTAAAAACGCTTTTAAAAACGATACCAACTTTATTTTATGAAAAAAAGTTGGGTCCGCCATCTTGGATTTAAAAATAAAAGCTAAATTCGAAAATCAGGACCCTTAAAAACCCTTAAAACGATACCCAACTTTATTTGATGAAAAAACGTTGCGTCCGCCATCTTGGATTTAAAAAATAAACTCTAAATTCGAAATCAGCACCCTTAAAAACCCTTAAAACGATACCCTACTTTATTTTACGAAAAAAAGGTACGCCCGCCATTTTGGAATTTAAAAAATCCATATGCTGTGCGTGGGAAGCAATTCTGTAATAGTAAGTAATGGTGATGATGATTATTAAATTAAAAAAAATTTAAACTCATTCGGCATTATACAAATAGAATATATATTTTTCGGGAATTGTGCGAGTCCATATGATCCATATGTTCACCTCGTAGCACAGTGGTAGCCCATTTTACTACCGTGTATGAGGTCGCCGGTTCGATTCCCGTAGAGGGTCAAGATGAAATATGATTTATTTACATGTTATTTTTACATTATATTTCATGTGCGATACCTTGGACAATGTTTTTAAAACGTTATAACTTTTTATTTTCCCAGCTAGAAACGATTTTTAGGTGTCTTTGAACTTGGAATTTGGTCTTCTTTCTATTTATTGCAAAAAACAGAGCTCTGCAGAGTTATTCTCGATCAGGAGAAGCCCTTGTCAAACGATTTTTTTTCTCATAGAGAAAAACTGACGATGAAACTAACACAGAAATCTTGAACAAAAAAAAACATTTTCGGAGGTAAAAAATGCACTCGATAGCTCAAAACTAATTCACGGCACTTATTTATTGTGAAAAAAGTCCGAATCGGGGTGTAAATAAATTTGAAAATGTAATTGAAAGTTCGAGGTGTATAAAAATAAATTGTATACGTGATGAAAACGACATTAGCGCCCTTTTGCTGTACAGCATTATTTGACGACATTTTTTATAAGCTTTATGTACTTAGCTATGCAGTTCTATCGGTTACATGGCGCATCTAAAATTCACCCGGAACTGTCACTAAATCATATCAAATACACAAATACAAAAATTATAAAATGGATGTTATAAATGCAGGAACCTTCCCAGGAGTGAATAAAACAACCCTCTAGAACAACTTATTGCAATCGGATAAGCGGTTTACGAATCCATTGAGGACAAACATATATACAAACTTACATTCATTTTTATATATATATAGATGTACAAATGCAAAAATCGAACTAAAACTTCAAGTACAATAAATTGATTTTATTTAAAAGTGACATATTGGATTCCAATTTGTCTAGCAGCTACAAAGCACACGGACAACTGGAATTTTAGATCTCCACCTACTGTATTCAATTAAAAATATTTTAGAAGATTGCAACATGATTTTTTAACTATTTTTATAGTGATATAAATTATTTATTTACTGTTAGAGGCTCGATTGAAGGTCTTTTTATTTATATTAACCATCTTAATAGGTCAAGAGGTAATCTAATCTAGATCCTACATTAAGCCACTACTTTAGAGAGGCTGCCAGGGGTGTTTATTACAACATCAGCGTTATTATGGCTAGGCCCAGAGGGTGAAAACTAATTTACAGAATAGGTCTGTAAAGGTCGCAGTGATGTCAGAAGCTTGCTTAGCGTTGTTGACTTCGAACAAGAATTCACTAGAAGGGGCGTTTCCATACAAATTTTCTAAAAATATACTCTTCCTAGGGATTTCATTACACCATTAAGACCCAAGCATACACATACACTTTGAAACGTGTGAAGTAGATGTCTAGTGATGACGTAGATGCCTATTAATGATGTAGTGAGTGACGTAGTGCTTATTTTTATAACCGGATATTTATAACAGCTAAATAAGAATAACCGATCCTCATCTTTTAAAGCAAATAACAAGAGTACTGTTGTGATTTGACTATTGAATCTGCCTCAGAGATCCAGCACTCACCTTCTAATCGCTCAACCAATTTCTTGGAGTGGTCCAATTGTTTCTCTAGAAGCAGCTGGGTGCGTTTCCTGATCTTCTGCACTATGATCACTCTGCCTTCTCCCCTCTTCTTCTCCAGGGCGGCCATTTCCTGGAACAATGTGAGAAGCATCTTGAGAAACTTGATATGAGATTTTGATGCATACAACAATATGGCAAATATGTTATGCGGGTCGGACCAATAGATGGAGCCTGAATAATGTTTTTGCATTAATTTTAGTGATTTTTTTATTTTAAAGATATATTTTTCCAACATGTTTTATTTTATAACAGTGAAAAATTCATCGAAAAAAAACATTAATGCGTAAAATGCTTTCCTAGACACAGGGTTTCCACGTGAGAAAAAATAAATCAAATACAGATAAATGTAGTAAACGGCTAAAAATTACTAAAATCGACGGTCCCTACGTATAGGTCGAATCTGAAAAAAATTCGTTTTATTGTTTTAAACTGTCCAATTTACATAATATTTTCATGTGGTAAATTTTTTTTTTTCTCTCCTAATTTTGCATTTTTTAAATCGAACATAATTTTTTTTGACCACCTGAAAATATTATGTAAATAAAACAAAAATGTTTTTTTTTTTCAGATTCGACAGTATTCGTAAGGACTGTCAAAAATGCCTCCCCTGGAAAATGATTATTTTTTAAAAATGTGACATTTTAGCTCTCAGGTACGGAATATTTCGATTTATATTTCAGTAATTGTCGTACCTGCCACATTTGATTTTTCTCTTCACATATATCCACCATTGTTTCCGAGTAACAAAGATCGACTAAATTTTCATTAACATCTACATCCATGGTCAAGGTTTATTTACTGGGAGAGTGGGAAACTGGGAAAGAGCGTATAACTGTACTTAACTCTACACAGGTAGAAACAAGACTGAGCACCAATATGGCCGGTGATTCATTTTGTTGCATTGGTGATGTTTTAGATGTTTGTCACTGATTGTCAAGGCATTTGAAATTATAATACAATAATAAACTAATATTATTGTAACATTATTCATCTACGAATGAAGCGATGATTGAAGAAAAGGTGAAAATGTTTGAAGAAATACCGGAAAAGATAAAAAAAAAAAAAAAAAAAAAAGTGTCTGTATTTAAGGGTAGGTTAAGAAAATATATTACAAGTCATATTTAAATAACTATATCTAAGGTTTTTCTATTTGCACAAAATAATAAAGTGTTTATATTAGGACATACGTAAAAAATTAAGTGTGTACTACTTTAAGATCAAATAAATAAATACTAAACATTTTTTTAAAACTTTTTAATTTAACAAATCAAGATAAAGATAGGAAAAATCACAATTGCTATGTGCATTCATCAACTTTTTTTTTTTTAAATAAAGGACGCAGGGGCGACATTTGAATTCTAGACTAAAACTATTTGAATATAACTGATATTCATTTTCATAGATAAGCTCTTTTCTTCCGTCCATTGTCATGTCCAGATTTAGACAACTGTCTCAATTTCAACATGTTAGAGGGGGGAAACAGAATGATTAAAATGTATTAGATAGTGAAAGATAGATAAAGTTGTCTTTGTTTTACTGCAAAATACAAATGGAACGTAAAATTTTGACAGTTCTCTATGAAATAGCTTGTCTAGTGTTAACTTAACACATCTCTGAATATAACTAATAAAGATATTATATATTATATTCTAATAATTTAATCATGGAATTCCACCAATGTCAATAAAAAATATTAATCGAACTAGACTAAAACCTTTTTTTTCCATTTGTACTTATTTTTTGTCTGCGTTGGACTACCACGCATGAGGTCGCGGGTTCGATTCCCGTAGATGGTAAACACGAAACATTAATTTACGTACGGTTTTCACACTAATATTTCATGTGTGATACTAACGCTGAAGCGTAAGAGCGACCGTCTTGCCCACATGTAACAAATGATTGAGATTCGCCGCACTTGGTTTACCAATGCAGTGCCCTATGCACCGTTGGGTGCGGAAAAGGGAAAGTAGTAGCACTTATTTATATAGTTTATTTTGTTTAAATTTATTATTTTAAAAGACACATGTTTTATTGGATCCTTGGAGTATTTTGATTTATTTTTTATTGACATTACTGCTATTACTATTCTCTCTTATCTGCACCCAATGGTGCATAGGGCACAATGTCACTACTTGGTGGAATTCGATGATAATTCATTTTGAAATAACTACTAAAACTTAAATAAAACTATTCGCTTGCAGATACCACCTTCATCCCGTTACAGGCATCATTAGACTACCTAACTGGTGAAATAAATACATAGAGTGACAAAACTAGTAGTACAACCCGAAAACTGGTGAATCTACATCATATTTGGGTCGAATGTGTAATATGACTTTTAAATCTGTCACGAAAAAAATATAAAAAATCTTCTCGTATAAGCTTTCATATATACCGCAGATTAAGTAAAATTGGACAAATTCTTATTAAAATGCGGTTTTTTATTTCGTATTCTTTGTGAATGGTATTATTTTTTCTAAATAAATGATATTTGTTTGCAAAAATTTCTCGAAAAAAAATCTACTTCTTACTCAATATTCTCGAAAACTATGGGTCAAAAAAAATAATTTTATTCTAAAAAATTGACATATGATTGAATAGAAATATTATGTAGATTCACTGGTTTCCCGCTTGTACATCAAGTTTTCTTACACGGTGTATAAGTAAAGTGTACCAATCAGTCGTATTTTGAAGTTGTACCAAATTATTATTGTATAATATCTACCCCTATAGAATATAATTGTCAATTTTTGCTGTATCAATGATGCAAAAATAATTTAAAGGCTTTTATGCCACTTTTCCACTTTTTTTCCTATAAATATTTATGTTAATATGAATGTATTTAAATAAAATTTGTTTATAAATAAAATAAATAATGATTAGCATAAGGTATAAAGTACAAATAAATTAAATTTTAAGAAGATTAAGAATCGATTAAGAGGGAGAACGTTCAAAAATGCGCTATTAAATTGAAGTGCATTTAAGTAACAAAAACTAAATTTTACAGGAAACGCAAAAAAAAAGTGAGGATGTTCCTTCATGTACCACTAACGCCATCTTGGAAAGACTATAGAAACTAAACTCTTTTTCTTAACCACCTTCTGGCTTCTCCATGCCATTGGCCTTGGTTCTTACTATCATATCCATGCAAAAACTTATTTTCGAATGTTTCGTGACTTGTAAAAATAATTTTTAAAAAATAAATAAAAAAAACAGTTTGAGAATCTGTGTGTTTAGTGGGAGAAACTCAGTCCTGTTCATGTCTGTACTTGCAGTACGAGTCAATGGTCTGATATTGGGGTCAGAGGTTCATAAACTTTGGAGCGTGTTGTAACGCGTACTAATCAAATAATCACACAGAACGGACACAAAGCTTCTTGTTGCCAATTTGAATTCGAGGTTGGCAAAATAATTGCTACAGACACTATACAATTTTTGTTGTACAACGATTTAAGATCAATTTACATAATTGTTGTTTTCAACAAATACATAAATTTAGGATGGAATTTAATAAAAAAGCTGATAATGTTTTCTGTAGGTATATGAAAAATACTTTTAATAGAAAAGTTGAACAAAAAAAACTATTTACATATTGTGTTTGCATCAATTTTAAACATGAGTAAGCCAAATTCTGAAGGTTATAATAATTGGATTATCCGTATTATCTTTATATCCAACTAATTTGTATGATAGGTGTACAAATGTCGAAATAAGAGCAGAGTGCAAGGCTGAGATAAGCATTATCGACAAAATTAAGAAAGGTGTTTTACGATGGTTTCGGTCATGTAAAGCGAATGGATGATGAAAGAACGGCTAAAAAATATATGATGCGACGGTGCCTGGATGTAGAAGTCGAGGAGGACCGAGAAAGACGTGGCATGATCAAGTTAAACAAGTGCTTGAAAGTGAGCATGTAAGAAGTCGGAAAAATCGACGTACGCGCATGAGAAGATGTATGAATGTGGAGGAAGCAAGAGATGTGTGCCAGGACAGAGTGGTGTGGCGTTCTATCCTGTCTGCCTACCACTTCGGGGAAATGGCGTGATGGTTAGTTAGTTAGAATGTATGTGTATATTATTATATATATATATATATATATATATATATTTTTTTTGTATTTTGTTAATTTTTTCGTTTTTATTGTTTTTCTTTTTGTTTACTTTTGTTTTTATTTTATTTTTATATACTGTATAACCTTATGACAAAACTTGTGTTAGTTTTATAGGGACTACTGTAAAATTATTTCTTACAATAAAAAAAAAATTTAAATGCAGAATTATTTGAAAAAATAATCTCATGCACATCTTTCATTATTATTCTTAATAAAGTTCTTTATATTTGGGTATTATGAAAGAAGCTCATTGTACTGATTGAAATGAAATAAAAGCAATTTGCAGCTTCTGTTGTGCACAAATGACCTTAAATACAACAATTACTTTTGAATTCTTTGTCAATCTAGTACTATTTTCACTTGGCGCTGCATTGGTGCATCAAATGCAGTTAACTGCGATTGTTTATAACATGATAGCTCTTACACTTCAGTGCTCATCCAAGTTTGTAAAAAAAAAAAAACACTCTTTGAAAAATGTTATGGGCCCCTGGGATTATCAATAGTATAATGACGAATACAAATTGGCGGATCTAAAAATAATGCTATACACATTTTACAGGTTGAGAGGAAAGACTTCTAACTTGTGCCCAAAACTGGTTTGGCTGGTTTCTTCAGTCAGTGAAAATGGAATATTGCAATTCATGTGCCAAAATGTCATACAGGTCAAAAATTAAAAGCTACCGCGTACAACACATTGACACAAGCGTTGTAATGCCCGCTGTATACGGGACAGTTTCTTGTTCAGAAAACTACACAGTTTCTTGTTCAGAAAACTGTGCAGTCTGTCAAAAGACACGCTAAATATGTGTATTTTTGAAACGCGATTGTAAGTTATTATCGTATGTTTGCCCTCAGGAAATTGTATATTTAGCTAATAATGTAAATATGTTATTGGTTTTTTTACGTATTTAAAAGCATACAATAAACCAATGTCTACTAAAAACGTTTACATAAAAAAACATTAACTGTCATGTCAGCTTAAATCTGACATAAGCACGCAGTTTTTAAACAGTTTTCGTTGTATACGGGACCGTTTTTTCAGACTGCATAGAAAAACTGCGCAGAAAAACTGTCCCGTACATAGCGGGCTTAATGGGTGAGAAATTTCATCGCAGTATTTATTTTAACAAATTTTCACATACAAAATATAAATGCCTATAGCTTCGAGCAAGAATTCACTGGAACGGGCGTTTCCATACAAATTTTCTAAAAAATATACGCTTCCTAGGGTTAATTTCATAACACCACTTATTATCAAATTCCGCCGTCTAAAAACTCCAGCACTTGGGCCAATACACGAAACGTGTGACGTAGATGCCTATTGATGACGTAGTGGGTAACTAGACACGGTAGTATTTTTCAAGTACGGAATGTCACTTCTCTGATAATTACTTGTCATCGAAGGCTATAGAAACTCCTGAAACTAAAACTCTGGATCATGATCAATAATTCGAAAAAAAATTCAAATCTGTCTCCAACAATAATTACAACTAAGCATTTTTTATGTTTTTTAAGTGAAAACTTCTTTAGAATCGTTGGGAGTGATTTGAAACTCTATGAAACGAAAAAGCGACACTAAAAAGAGACAAACATATAGATATATGGGATTTAGCCTGCGAGAGAATGAGATAGAACACAGTTGTATAACGTTTCCTATTATCCATCGTCTTCTCTTTGTGCGGTGCTTCGTAGCCTCCACACTCTTGTCTACCAAGCGTTGTGCGCATGCATGTATAAAAATTATTTGTAATGTATGTGTGCTGCGCCTGCCCAATTGTGAAAAATAGAATTGGTCGCAGTTGAAATCTATTCAGTTATTATCATATTTATCATAAGCCGCTCGTATCACTTGTAGAAATTTGAAGACTAATAAAATGATGAATCATGAAAAATAAAATGAAAAAAATTATCAACTGGGTACCAATATTTATAATAAATAAATCCTATAATTATCCCACTCCTGATACTGCATTTATTTCATTATCTCTCAGCTTAGTTTTATTAAGGTTTCACTTCTACCTGGTGTGAACTGCACATTAATTTTTTTTTTTTTTTTTTTAAAGTTTCAATCCTTAGACAGTTTAATCTGCACAAGCATCCGATTTTTTTTCCAATCGGTTCTGTCCCCCGCTAGCCTCTTCATCTCTTGGTAGCTGCTCACAGTGCACCGATTCCCCCTAACACGACTGGGTCAACGTACCTACTTCTAGAAAGTTTAACGTTTGTAGATCAAATCACGCTCTAATGAAGCCATTGGTAGAATAAGTCGCCGTATAAATTAGCCTGTTATTACCTTATTCTGAATCTCGTATACTGTCAAATCTGAAAAAGGGCGATTTTCGTTTTATTATTTTAAACTGTCCAATTTACATAATATTTTCAGGTGGTCAAAAAAAAAAAACTATATTCGATTCAAAAAACCCCAAAATTTAAGAGGAAAAAATTTTTTTTTTTTTACTACCTTAAATATTATGTAAATTGGACAGTTTAATACAATACAACGAAAATCGCATTTTTTTCAGATTCGACAGTATACGTTGGGACCGTCGATTAGTCTGAGTACTGTGAACGCACCAGCTTTTAAATTTCCATCTGTAAATGGGATGTAAGTGCAATTCGAGGCATAAAAAAAAAACATCATGTGTTCAGATTGGAATTACTTTTTTTAAAATGCGATTTATTTCCAGTGAAATGAATTTTTTCTAGTGGTTATTGGATGTCAAATCCCACTCTGTAGTGGTTAGCGTGTTGGGTTACCATGCATGAGGTTTGTGGGATCGAAATATTTGTGATTTTTCATCATCTTACCTTGTGATAAATAATGAAGATATCGAGGCAATAAAGCATTAAAGCACTCACCATGGTAACATTAGTCTCCGGCTTCTGGAAGACGGGCACGGTGGCGTTGTCCACCTTGGCCGGCACTGCGGCCTCCCCATTAGCCGGGGCGCCGGGGGCGGGTGTGGAGGCGGCTTCCGCGGACGACGGCTCCCCGTTGGCCTGGCCCTCCTGCTCCTGCTTCCGCTGCAGTTTCAGCTGCTTGGCTTCCGCCAGAGCCGTGTTGGTCAGCTTCAGGTTGTCCTTGTTGATGAGTACCTGGAGAGATAGAAGAGGTTTGATGCAAACATTTTCTTTTTTTTTGTCTCAATGGATGAAAATACTGAGTAGAAAAAGCGTGTTTTTTTTTCTGGAAAAACATTTTGGTAAAAACATCAGCTTGTAAAAATATATCGTCTATGTAAGTTCAATACCGCGTATGAGCCAATAAGTTCAAAATACGCATTTTTGGTGATTTTCGTTGAACGAAACAAGCCTCATCAATTGGTTAATTCAAATTTTAAAATGGACCAATAGACTGCTAGCACTCGGTTAATGTCAATACCGCGAATAAACCATCTTCACAAAGTTTAGATGGTCCGACTGTCGCGTTCTGCGCATGCCTACAGACAGTAAACTGTGCCGTGTAAAGGTAAAATTCACACCGCGCAGTTTTTATTGGTCAGAAAACCGTACAAGAAACTGTGTAGTTTTCTGAACAAGAAACTGCACAGTAAACTGTCCCGTATAAAGTGGGCTTTACGCGCAACTGAGGAACGCAACAATGTGTTTAGAATTTTTATCGATCTCTTAAAAATAATACAAATGAGCTTTGTGTATATCTATAATAACAAAAGTTGTGACGATGGATTACGTACCTTATTATGCGATACGTGATTATTGTTGTTATTGTGATGCTGGTTCGCCACTGCCGGCTTCTCCTTAGCAGGGACTCGCTGTCCAGGTGGCACATTCTCTTGTTTACTCTGCGGGTATGAAATAATACAATGTTAGTCAATTAGATTGCTGCCCCAACACTTCAGCGTCAAGGATAGATTATTATTATTGTTATTGTTATAGGCAGGCAGCTTTTGCTGGTGCGCCTATATCTTGTGTACTGCTTCTTGTCTGCCTTCTGCATCTGTAGTGGAGTGGACAACTAGGCCTGGCAATTTGTTCCAGTCTGAAACCACCCTACTGGGAAGGAAGTGGCCATGTATAAAATTAGGATTAATCAGCGTGCATACTAGGGTGGCCCAAAAATGTTAAATTTACCCTACACCTCAGGGCACCCGCTAAGTTTTTTACTTAGTTGATAAGTGCTAAAAATTTCAATGTCCTAGGTGGAATAAAAGGCTATGCTCAACGTCTCCAAGGTTTAAAAAATTTTGTTTTTTTCCCATATAAAAAAAAGAAAGATTTTTTATAATACAAGTTAAAGAGTTGAAAAAATTAGAACTATCAATGGTTGTTTGTGAGGAGTGCTTTTATTCAAGTGATTATTTTGGACTTTTTGTGAAAATATGGCTTTGTCATCTACTATAACACGTCAAGCGGACTCTATATTCTTGATAGGTGTCAAAGATTTAGAACCAATATCTAGATTTTAATTAGTTACCATTCATCATCAATATTATACTATGAAATAAACTAATTTACTACTTCCCAGGTACTTAATTTAGAACAACCCTCGAAATGCCAGATTTTTTCATATTTTTTCTTAATATCTTTCTATTACCTTTGAGCACTGTCTTCCAATTAGAATATTAGCTTCAAACTTTACCTAAATACTTGTTTTACCACTGATAAAAAAATTAGTGGGTGCCCAGACATGTAAACTAGTTTTGAAATTTTTAATATATAATATGGGCCACACTAGTGCATACACTATGGCGTGATGGTTGGTTATATTCAGGGAGTGGACAGAAGTACGCAGTCACCTCGGTGTTGTGCCAGAAGACCTTGATGAAGCGATTGTTGAGAACGGCCTCGGTGCTCTTGTAGGCAACGTTGGCCTCCGTGTGGCTGGAGAAGGTGATGATGGCGGCTTCCGGGTCCCCTTCGTAGCACACCTGAGGAAATACACATGTTTATAGTTGTTGAAGTTAGTTGGTAGAACTGTATTTTATACTATTTAGTGGATGCTTTGAACAATAATTCACTGGAAGGGGCGCTTCCATACAAATTTTCTAAAAATGTACGCTTCCTGGGGTTAGTTTCATAACACCACTTATTATTTTAAGTATACCTTTGTGAGTATACTAGTTTTATGTGGGTGCCCAGAGAGAAATGAAAGGGTACTTACAGTTTTATAGTACACGTTTATTTCACAACATTTAGACGCTAATACAAAGAACTTAACTAATTAAACTACTGATTAAAAAGGATTGATGAAAAATAAAAATGAATATAATTTGGCGGCAAGGAATGCTCGGCAAAACGACGTCCTGTCACGCAGATGGCCAAAACGCTTCTCTAAGTTACCCGAGTGTTTTCGGGGCCACTCGGCTCTGGATCCGTTCGTTTCGTGCGCGTGACGTCATTGCTTCCGCCACATTATCAAATTCCACCCTCTAAAGACCGTCTAGTGATGACGTAGATGCCTATTGATGACGTAGTGGGTAACTAGTCACAGAATGTCACTTCTCTGAAATTCTTGTTCGAAGAGTGGATGTAACGAAGGGTCTAGTTCTACAATATATTTATTTAAAAATTATGCTGTGATGTTTCGTCTTGAACTGGTTTGACAATCCACTAAGAAGCAAAATGAGAAATCTCCACAATCGCCAAAAACAGATTAGCATTGTCTTCCGTCCCATGTATTCTCGTACCATGCATTCCAATGCAAATCAGTTTTAGGCGATTACGAGCTTTGGTGAAAGATGGAGATTTCTAATTTGTTTCTAATGGCCTCATTTATCTGTCTACCTATCTATTATGAGTCCATATATGCAAAATTCCAGATTGATAATTACATATAATTGTGCAGGTGAAGGGACACAAACCTGTATGTTGACGATCTTGCCGAACTTGGAGAAGTGATTGTTGAGGTGCGAGATGTCGTTTAGCCCCCGGGGGACCTTCTTCAGCTCCAGGGAGCAGTTGCCCCCCGCGGCGCCCTTCGCCGCCTGGTGACGGATGCCGGGGTTACCTCCCGGGAAGAATGCTGCAAAAAAATCGGGATTAATATCCAAAGTTGGTGACAAAAAAAATGGGAAAAGATGAATAAATAGATAGTTACGTCTTCTGGGGTAGTTCCCGGGAGGGGGAGGCTGGCTCATGGCAGGGTGCTGCACGAGGGCGGGTCGCACGGGCATCACGCGGGCCTTGCCCATCATTGGGTTCATATTCGGTCGGATATCTTCAGGTCTGTTGGAAATACACTTAATTTTTAATAGGCTACTTAATTTTTTAGACGTTATGAATGATTTTGAAATAACACACTTTGCTTTGTGCTACTTATTAATTTTTCAAAAAACTGTCAACCAGTTACACATCTCCACTTTCAAGTACTCGATCGTGTCATGTATTTCTCGGCTTTCCTCGACTTCTACAGCCCGACGCAATGCAATTATAACTTATTTTCGTTGTTCTTTCATCATTCATTTCGCTCCACATGTCCGAACGATCGCAAAAGACCTTTCTGAATTTTGTCGATAATGCTTATTTCAGCCTAGCATCCTGCTCTAACTACGACGTTGGATAGTTTTATCACACATTACCCCTGAGCAATCACATTTCAACAGCATTCAATCTACTTTTGTCCTTATTTTTCTAGATCTATGCTTTGCTTCCATGTTCGTCGCAACAATGTTTTTTTCTACCAGAGTCACCAATACAATGGATCGGTAGCACAAAAATGTATCCGCAAAATCGCAAACGTTGAGGAGAGGGAAAATACGACAATAACCTTTTTAAGAGATTAAACTTAATTTTAACATAGTTAAATAAGAGATACATGGAAGATTACATCATTAACTTCAGATTTTTCATACATACGTCCTTGTTTTGCGGATACAAACAATAATCTATAACATTTACGCATACTTAATTCAAAACCTTATTCTTTTAGATACATTTTTGTGTGATTGAGCCAATTGTGTAATTGGTTGGATGTGTACGGACCTGATTGTCTGTATGGGTATTAGCTCCCGCTGCAGGTGGTGCGGCGGGGGCAGCGGCGGGGGAGGGGGCGCGGAGAACCGGTTGTCCCGGTTCCAGATGTCCGGAGCCAGCGGGTTGTACTCCGTGATGCAGCCTGCGATGGAAACACACTCCTCGTGATACTTGAAATAGCGGCTTAACAGAGCTTTGTAGCCCTTAAAATACAAATTCAGAGCAGGAAACGGTTCGATCTTCAATGTCCACTGCTAGATGCAGAATAACAGCCTAAACGCCACCCTATGCACCTCTCCTATGCTCGGAGATCCAAACATAGGAGAGAAATTGGTATAATTGCACATGTTTCCTGTTTTCTGACAGTTATTTCCGATTAAAGCTGCCCCAAAATTGAAATACTTCAGTATATGCTAAGAACTAAAAAGCCTATTTAATTATTTTGACGTGATAACGTCTAATAAATCGATGAACGCCGGGTGCACACACGAAAAAGCACGACTCATTGTCACGTTCCGCCTGAGCCGAGTGTGCAAGCGAGAGCGCGGAACAAGCGATAGAGAGGCACGATCGGCCTAAGCGTTCGGTTTGTGACGCATCTATCTCTCTTCCACTCCATTGGCCGATGCGTCCAAGTAGAAGAGAGACAGCAGCAGCACACAAGCTACAAAGTGAAAGCGAAATTAACGAGTGCAAAAAAATGATAATTTATGACAAAAAATGTAATTTTCAATTAACTCCTGCTTTGTTTTATACAAAATAATGATAATTCAATTCATAAAAGTATGCTATTTTTCATCAATGTTTTCTTATGACGTTATCACGTAAAATTATCGTCCGTAAACCGACTTTACAGACAACCAAAAGTTTTTTTTTTTAAATACCAGGAACAGGTGCGGGCGGGATGGGCAGGGCCAGTACTCGGGATAGGGCGGCATCCTCCAATACAACTGGATCCAAGCCGTGGTCGAATTGGCACAGGTCGCCGCGCATGCAGTAGCCCTTCTCTGAAAATGGACACAAAAATAACATTTAAATTAAATAAAACAACTTGGTTATATGATTCGCTATTTATGTAAAAAACGGTAACCAGTTTCAACAATGCCTAGTCATCATCAGAGCTAACAGTAAAACATACAGTTATAGTAAGTTGCACCTAATTAGTGGGAGGGGCAATGGATAGGGGATCATTCATTCATTCATTATACCCATATCCGCTCCCTATGTGGAGCATATGGAATCCACAAACTGCCTCCAGGCCAAGCGATCGGCCGCCAGCTCCCGCGCATCCTCCCAAGTCAAGTCCACGTCCCGCAGCTCCGACGCAAACTGCCGACGAATTGTCAACAGTGGACGACCAGGACGCCGAGAACCTGATGCCTTGTAAAATAGGCAAGCATGGTGGCGGCTCTCGGGAGGCATACGTAGTATATGGCCTAGCCAGCCGAAACGCCTTCGCCGGATGACAGTAGATACCAAGGATTGCTGTGTCCGTTGCCTCACCTCTGTGTTCCTTACAAAGTCAAACCACCGCACACCTAAAATTCTTCCAAGACACCTGGAAGACAGATGGAAAGGGGATACAAAGTGAGAAATATTACCCAACCTCTATTTCTAGGGACCAAGTGAAAAAATTGTAAAATCTAGGTAAACACTACTAAATTAACCCTCCTAAAAGGCAGTCATTGATTGAGGGCGTGGTAAAAAGTGTCGATCGTATCAGCTGATCTCATTTTTCTATCGATCAACATCAGTCATTTAGGGTGTCTAATAGATAATAACGACAGTGTAGCAAAATCGAGAAAATACGGCAAACAAAAACCAGAATAAAGCAATCAAAGCTCCCTAACTATATCAATTCCAAACGTTTATTTTACTTTTGACAGCTCGATTATGTATCGATTAGGGATCTCCTAATGCATTACCGAATCAATTTCTCATAAAAATCGGCTTTATTTATGAAGAAGTTTTAATCAATTTAACACATTTATATTTTATTTTTGCTCAACATTTTGTAGTTTATAAACATACCCAGATGTTTAAAGCAGAGTTTATATCACGAAAGCGCTGTCGTAAAACTTTTTTTTTTTAACCGTCTTTATTCAATAAAAAATACATCATTTCTTTACAAAAGAAACTTTAAACACAGTCCCGATAAACTCCTTAATTGGAGTTTGTCATCGGGTGCAGGAGCTACAGAAAACCCAAATATGCATAGGACTTTTTTATTATCGTAATGTAAATTGAGAAATTCTGTGTCGCGACAAACAAAGAAAAAAAACAAATAGGTAATTTAAATCACATTTTATATTTTTTCATGGAAAAAATCAACTTGAATAATCCTCGTTGCAAAAGTAGACTCAATAAACATCGATATCGATAAATATCGGAGGTAAGAACATAACATGAAGTATTGCATTTTTCGGTCTATGGTTGCCTGTCAATAATTACGGAACTTTAGAGGCGCCCATGTGTCAAAAGTAAAATAAACGCTTGGAAGAGATATAGTGGTCCAGTTCTTCAAAGACTTGTCGATAAGTAGATACAGGTCGGTGCAAGGTCAATATCAACCATGTATTGATGTAAATCCATAGAAAATCGTCGATACAAGGTCGACATCTAGGTACCTCGTACTGACCTGTATCAAAATGTCAATATTTCTGTAAACATCCAACTGGGCTTGGAGGAAATATAACAATGGATGTGCTAGCGGTACTGATGAAACATTCGACTTCAAATATGATGTAGATTCACCAGTTTTCCGGTCGTACTACGAGTTTTGTTACTCCACGTAGAATACAATAGAATCAAGGTGGCTCACCGTCAAAGTCTCTGCACCTCTTCTTGGCCAGCGGGGCGAAGATGCCCGCCAGGGTGGTGGCCGCGCCGGGGCGCGTGGCGCCCGCGCACTCGCCCGGGTTGGAGTCCTGCGTGGGCGTGTCCGCCCCGCGCCGCGCCTCGCGGTCGGGCCGCGCGCGCGTCATGCGCTCCCGCGACACGCGCTCCAGCCGCTCACGCAGGCTGGGACCGACCCGGGGACATGCGCTCGCGCGTGACCTGTGGATTGCGATGATTATTATTATTTATGTGCAGGTAGGTTTTGCTGCGCCTACATCTGTTGTACTGCTTCTTGTCTGCCTTGAGTAACAGGCTTGGAAACGTACGCGAATGCCTTTGCAATGGGCATTTGGTAATTTGAATTTTGTAATCTGATTTTAGTAAAGTGATTTGATGAAAGCACATTGTAACTATGATTTTTCCTATCTTTCTCTTGAAACGTAAAATGTTGATCATCGCTTCACTCTCAGATGAAAGACGTAAAAATGAATACTCGGTCATTTGGTCTCCTTATTACAGGGTTCACGTAAAGAACATGGAAGGAGTCCAACATAAATTTTTGCGCTTTATTAATTTTAAATGAAATATTCCCATTGTAAACATAAATTATAACTTTTAAAATAACTTTTTGAGTATACAAACATTAGAAAATATAAGAATATTAAATGATTTGCTCTTCCTGTTCAAAGTATTAAAATCTATGTTTGATTGTTGTCAACTAACAAATTTAATTAGTATACGAGTGCCTGGTCGAGTTACCCGTAGTAATGCACTATTTTACTGCAGCCAATCATTGAAAATTACAGTGCGAACTCATCTATAAGACGAATGCACGCACTGGCAAACAAGTATGCTAATAATATTGATGTTTTCAACACTAATCTAGTGCATTTTAGGGAACAGTGTCTGGATACCATCTCTGGCGGAAATGAATAGCTACCTACTGTGTAACATTTAAATATGTCGATGTAAAAGCCCTATGGGCGTTAAAACAATAAAATAAATAAATAAAATTAAATTAGTAGCGAATTTACCTGGACCGGCTTCTGTTCTTTAGGGGATCGGGGTCCTGGGCCCCGGGGGGGCTGCAGTTCCGGTAGCGGGAGGGTCGCGGGGGCGGGGGTGATCCCGATCGGGAACGTCTGGAAATTATATCATTTAGTAGACACACGAGACGCTTCAATACTGAAGTCCGTTTACTTGCTCGAGACTATATCAGTCATAAAAATACACGTAAATAACACTTATGTATACACTTTATTTATGTACTTATAAACAAAAAAAAATTATTACATTCCTTACTAACTCTGTACAATCTGTGGAATTCTGTAATTGGTTCTGAGTTTATATAATGTATCTTTTGTTTGCCATAATCATATATGTAGAACTGTTGATTTCCCAAATAAAATAAAATAAAATAACATCCCAGTTGCGTGATATCCACGTGCTATGAGTTCGGAATTAGGTCAAACATTATATCTGTTATATGAATATTTTATTTTTTAAAGGATATAAATAAATGATAAGAAAATAATACGATATGGACGATCTGGTCGATATCTAAAACGTGTGAAAAAAATCATTGCTCCAATGTTGAATTCCAGGGAAAAAATCGAGGAATACCTTTGTATGGGAAAGCGGCCGCAAGTCAAACGGTGTGATATGCTCTTAATAAGAAAATATCAGGCAGATCTTGTCCGGTCTTGTCTCGGCGCCGTCACGAGTTCAAGAGAAAGCAAATACGGTTCTCACCTGTAGCGGGGTTGCGGGGGCGGGGATCGGTTCCTCCAGCGGCCGGGCGCGGGGGCGACCCGCCGGGACCTCTCCCACGACCTGGAGCGGGACCGGTACACCCTCCGTCTCCTGTCTTCCTTGTCCTGCACACGAAAGAAAAACACTGATATACTGTGCAAGCGAAATGTCACACGGTGCAGCAGTGACGAAATGAAAGAAATAATAAATTCTTACGCCTGAAGATTTTTGCCTGACAATTTGTTATGCTTATAACTTTTACCGGTTAACATTTTGACATATATGACAGGTGAAAAACCCACATGCGACACATTCAATTTAAAAAATTTTTAATATTTTCAAATTTTGTTTTCTTACCGCACTTTTTCGGTCTCGTCTGCTGTTTCTTGGCGGGAGGGGCTCATTTAAACTGTCTTCTAGGAGATCTGACATGACCTGCGCACAAACAAACCGATATCAACAACGGAAAACATAACACAATGAGGTGAAATTTACCTATTCCAAGAAGATAAACTATTGCTTCAGAGTCTATAATAATCACCATGATATAGTAATAAGGCTCGGAACACATTACAATTGTATAGTCGCTTCTCCCTTCCACTACGTAAAGAAATACTATATCGAACATCCTAGAATGGTGCAGACCCGCCTCAAAGGTTCTGGATACGCGTTCAGCGAAACTTCCAGAAAGATGCATGATTTATAAAAATGCCATTGGCTATTGCACAATGCTAGTATGCAGTAACTGTGCATACTAGCTTTGTGTAAATAAATTTTCACATAGTGCAAAACATTGCGATAAATAAATATTTTGAATTCATTGCTCTTTTCAATAGATTATGTCATTGTTAGCGAGATTAAGATTTATGAATAAAATTGCTATTTTATTTGACGTAAAATAAGCGTGGAAAGATAGTAAAAATATCACTATCTTCAGCTGATAACACCCGAGTTATCAAAAACGTGTTTATACCGTCTTTAAAATATTTTATTTGTCTCCTTTAACATTAAAAAAAATTAAAAAAGAAGACAGTGCAAACACGCTTGCTGTCGATATTTAAAGTGAGAAGAAATCATTGCTCAAGTGCTCCATTCCAGGGAGAAAAGGACTACGATTGAATGGAGAAACGTTATCTTAAAATTAGAATACTCATTTATTATTTTTTAAGCTAGGGTTAGTGATTTTTGTCTGTCGACGATGCCGGTTACGTATATCACAATACCTTGACTAGAGTCTGTTCCGTGGCGTACGCGGGCTTCTCCTTGGGCACGACGGAGGGCACAAACTTGGTGGTGCGGTTCAGCACGATGCGCTGTTTGGAGCTGGCTCCGGATCCACCGCTGCTGCTGCCGGCGCACGCAGAAGTGCTTTCCTTGGACTTCTCCTGCGGGGCTGGCGCTTTCTCCGCCGGCTCCTTCTCTACCTGGATTATACAAACTGATAAGTCTGCCTTCTGCATCCAAACGGTTTTTGAACTGATTGACATCTAATCTTTAACACTGTAAATTTTCCAGTTAATTCCAGTAAATAATTTTGTCAGGTTAGTGGGCACAAGTTAGTAACTAACATTAAGCCCACTTTATATGGCGCAGTTTACTACACAGTTTTCTGTGCAGTCTGAAAACGGTCCCGTATAAAGCTAAACCTGCATGAAAAACTGTGTGCTAGTGTCAGATTTAAGCTGACATGACAGTCAATGTTTTTTATGTAAACGTTTAAGTAGACATTGGTTTATTGTATGCTTTTAAATACGTAAAAAACCAATAACATATTTACATTATTAGCTAAATATACAATTTCCTGAGAGCAAACATACGGTAATAACTTACAATCGCGTTTCAAAAAAATACACATATTTAGCGTGTCTTTTGACAGAAGTTTGACAGACTGCACAGTTTTCTGAACAAGAAACTGTGTAGTTTTCTGAACAAGAAACTGTCCCATATAAAGCGGGCATTATACTAGTTTGCTCTCAGTTTTTGATTTGACGCTCGGTACAAATTGAATAAAAACCCAAAAACATTTCGAGGTTTAAAATAAAAATAAAAACCCCATTCTGTGTGCCACTAACTTGGACCCATGTTATAAGTAAAAGCAAAACACATTTTTTTCTATCCCTGGTATGCCTTTTATTTATTGAAAACTTCATGTACAATTACATAGCAAAAGTACAAGGGCGGGCTTATTGCTTTCAAGCAATATCTTCCAACCAACCCTCAGTTATTTAGTGATGATTTTTATTGTACCGAGTATTGGTGGAAAGACACAGCTTTAAAATTACTTACAAGATTATAATATACTTACTTTAAAATTACATAGCATTACTTACAAGATTAATATACTTACTTTAAAATTACATAGCATTACTTACACAGATTAATATACTTACTAAAATATGACTGGGGAAATGGAAAAGAGGAAGGAAGGAAAAGGGATAGGGAAGAGGATGAATGAAGGATGTTTTAGAGGTTTGAGGAGAGGTAGTTATGCTTTTTATTTGTGTTTTTATTTTTTTTTTTTAACCACCTCAACAGGCCAGGAGGCCCCATTACAGAGGGGAACAACGTCACAAACTTTTAAAACTGTTTCTTCGATTTTTAAAGAAAATGTTTTTGGTGATACAAACCTTTTGATTTTGAAGTACTAATTTACTAGATTACTATGGGTGATTTACCTTTTTTTCTCTATTTGGACTAGGGGGGGCGACAGTGGGTGCTCCAGCCACAGGGGCCAGGTACCCCTGTGTCTCCAGAGTCTTGAACAGCAGCTCCACAAACGGTTTGGTTTCTGAAA
The DNA here is from genome assembly GCA_022494985.1 of Micrasema minimum. NCBI lineage: Eukaryota > Metazoa > Arthropoda > Insecta > Trichoptera > Brachycentridae > Micrasema > Micrasema minimum. The sequence continues at coordinate 27,724 of JAGVSP010000981.1, forward strand.
TAACAGAATAACGTAAAATACACCAAACTGTTAGCAGATACTCGAATGGCGGCCGACACTAAGTAACTAACTCACGTGACTATCAACGGATATCACGTTTTTCAGTATTCTGTATGATACATTTTAATCTCACAGTCAACTGTCACTTTAAGCAAAATTTGTGCAAATTTGTGCAGCAATTTAAGCTTTATTTTTCGGATTCCTGGTTTCAAATAAATAAACCACATTTAGGGAACTACTTGACGGAAATGGGAAATGTTGATACATCAAGTGGCCCACTTAATCCAGCCAAAGACAGGTCATAAGACCCGTAAACGTCTAGACATACATATTTCCTTACAAACTTTTCGTCTCCGTTGAGATTTCTAACATATCTGTTTGTGGAACACCGTGTTTTGGAGTTGTCCAATACTAAAATAATTTGTTACCACACACCAATTACTTCTATTTATATACATAAAGCTCCTAGTGAGTTTGGAGGTAAAAATAGATTGCAAATATATCTGTATTGTCCCAGGGGTAAAAATAATCTCACTAAGACCGCATGCTAAGCATAAGTGGGAAGAGCAAGAGCTACGATGTGTTTATATTTACCAAGAAAATGTACTGGAACTTTAAACAACTAAAAAAGGGTAGAATTACTAATATCCACACCACTCTGTAAATTTGGGGCTAGCTCCTTGAGCAGGTTGGAGTGAATGTGTTTATGACAATTTTAGATCCGAGACAGTGATAGAGGGCAATGAAGCATTCGGTCACGTATAACCTTCTCTTTTTTGCTATTTTCTAGTGAAAACTCAATGTATTGAAGCAGATTAGCTTTAAAAATGGGCAGAGTTGTGCTGGACTGAAAAAAGGCTCATTTGTCTTTAAAACGGGGCGGGGCTTTTATTGTATGTTCCAATCCCTTTGGGGGAATGGTGAAGTTTATGTCTGCAACTATTTTACAGGATTGCATTCTGACATGTTCTAGAACATGTGTTTTTCACATTTAGTTATAGATCACCTACGATAGTTTATATTACTGATTGTGCTGAATATTCTAGCATCTTCTTATTGCATCAGCTGGATTTCTCGTTTGAAATTGTAAAATAAATTATTCAGTTTAAAAATCAAGTTTTCTTATTTAACCCTGCGTTCGTCGCTAGGCAAATACGTACACAAACGGTCGCTACCGGGTAAAAATTACCACATTTTTTCATGGCTTCTTTTCAGAATACAGGTATTTTTATTTTAACTTTGGTATTTTTTATTTTGTTTATTTGAACAATGAGCTACAAATAAAAGGTCACTTTTATGATAAATAACGTATTTACTTATATTTAAGGCACACATATTAAAGAGATCCAAATTTTCAACTATTTTCTAGATAATCTTAAAAACATAACAATAATCTCATTTTTTTCTTAAAACTGTCAAAAAAAAATTGTCCTTTTATACTTAAAATTCTAGTGTGGTACCGCTAGACCGGGTATTTTTTCACCCACCCGGGTACCTATTTTACACGTCCGATGCGGCCGAGCGCGTGGCGGTAACTGACCGCCGCCGCGGGGAGGGACTCTCTTATTTCAATGCCGAAAGGTACCCAATGCGGCGAGTATGCCGAATTTGCGCAGAAAAAAAATATACACGTGTTTTTATTACCTCTGTGGTTTTTTTTACCGGGTAGAGACGGAGGCAGGGTTAATACAGCCCACCCCTTCTTCTGCTGAGCTCTACACATTTCATCAGGGGCAAAAATTAGGAGGAGATTGTCTATGCATACGGGTGTGAGCCTCGAAGGCCTGTATTCCCTTTACCTTGCTGAAGGAAGACATCGAGCTGGTCCACCATTCCATCTCTCAAAGTCGTCTAGGGGCTTGTCTTTCTTCACCAGGGCGTACACACATACTTGGCTAGGGCCGCTGGATCTGCCTCACACCTGAGAACAACCAAAAAAATATATAGAATTATGGAAATAAGAGTGTGTATCACCTCGCGTCTTAATAAGCTGACGGTTACTCACAGAAAACTGCACAGTTTCTTGTTCAGAAAACTGTACAAATGTACAGCCAGTATATACAATGTAAGAACGATCTAGCTAAGCAATATTTGGATGCACATTTAGCAGCATGTGTTTTCACATATGATTTCAAGAATAAGTTTCCTTATATGCAAAGAAAGAAAAACGCCTATACACATACCCACGCCTAAACTTATTTAAATAAATAATATATTTGTAATCCACCTAGTGTTGAGATTTGTTCTGATTATGTTTGAGTTATCATGTAATCTTAAATGTTTTCACTTCGAGCAAAATAATACTATCTCCAAAAGATAAAAAAAATTAACATTTTGATATCAGCTAAATATTTAGTAGGTAGATTTCATACACGTCGTTATCAAATTTGGAGGTTATCGATAGAATTAGTGTTTTTCATGCGATTTTTTTTTTTAAACTCAATTAGATCATTTTATATACAAAAATAACGAGATATATGCATAAATGCGTTTATTTAACGTCAATTTGGTTTTTGAAAATTGGAAATGGCAAAAAAATACGTGTTTAATTTTTGTTACAATTTTTTATGCTTACTTGCTTTCATGTCGTAAGCAACAGTAAGTAAACAATAGAAATTGTGTTATTATTTTCATTTCTTTTTAGGAATTGATTAGCATATTGAGTTATTTAAACACATCCTAATTTGATAAGTGAAAATATCGTCTAGCAGATTGTAATTTAAATGCGAGCAGGTGCAAGGGTATCAATGCTTCTAGGGGATATTCATAAAGCAAATACTATAATGCTATTAAATTACATTGCATGGGGCAATAAAATGTATTTTTGGAAGCATATGCTAATGAAAACTTAAATGTAGAAAAGAAATATGGCCTACATACAGAGGTTCCAGAATGGACGTTAGCCAAGTTTTGAATGCGTCCGGATTTTCTATTTACATATTGATAACTTTAAAACTATGTATCACAAATGAAATAACGTTTTTATCACTTCAATAAATCACATAAGCGCTTGCAAAATGACTCTCTAACAACTAATTCCGAACTCGACAAATTATCATGCGCATCACGACGTTGGGAACTTATTTGCACTGCAATTGCAACGCCTTCTATATCCCAGAGTGTTTTCAAACAGTTTCCAATACTCAGAAATGGCACCTACCGACCTACGCAGTTAGCGAAAAGTGATTATCGGACAAATTTTTAAAAAATGTACCTTCCGTTTTTACGCTGTCCACTGACTTTGAAGTCGTTTTTGGTATTTAAAAATACCATTTTCATTAAACAAGTTACCGAATAGCAAAATATATTTAATTTACTTTGCAAAAAAAAAAATAATGTGATAATATTTTTAAACCTAATTGTAAATTTACAGGTGTAAGAAATTTTTTTACTTTTTTTTCATATTAAAAATATTATTATAATCTGTACTGTCTGTAATTCTAACTTGATTTATGTTTTGCTACAACTACCAATAATACACTTATAGGTTGTGATAATTTATTTTGGAATCGAATTATTTAAATAACAAAATGGTTCGGTTACGCCGATAATAATAATATATATTTGTCAATTTTTTATTCGGTTATATAAATATCGGCTATGAAAACATCATAACTTACGAGGCGCATCACCCAAAAATGTAAATATAATAATTTGACACTGGCTAGAGCACCCCATGGTCCGTGAAAAGCCAAAAAGAAAAGAAGAAGAGGCGCATCACTATAATCATTTGAATTTTTGACAGATGATGTGATTCCAATTTATTTCACATAACCTTAATTAACGTTAAACTCGCATAAAATACAATTAAAATGAGTTATTTAGCTAATATTTGCCGTAGAGTTTTAGGAAACTCTATAAAAACCCACATTAAACCTTTCTTGGGGTAAGTCTATTTAGAAAACTTCACTATTTACTGATAATAGTAAATTAGAAATTGATCATTGTAATTCGTCTTTAACATTTAAATTGCTTGTAGCTACAATAGGATTGAATCGTTTTTTAAATATTTCTCTCACAGTATTTGTTTGTAAGCTCTTGAGTACGCTTTTTATGTTTGTATTTTCGCTATTTTATTATAAAAAGACACAGCTTCCTAGGAAGTTCTAGAGATGGGCGGATCCTGGTGCCATGTGCCCCTATCGCTGCGACCACCACCGCTCTGACAAGAGCAACCGATTGAGAAGAAGATTAAGAAATAATATATCTATGCTTTTCTTTATTTCAGCTCTTGTCCGGTCCGACATGGCACTTCGTATGATTCAGATGGCAAAACAACGGTCAATATATTAAATAAAGAATATGAAAGAGTTCTGTACATAGATGGTTTTAGTAATGTGAGCATCGCTGTTTTTATTTACTTGTTTTATTAATAGACAGTAAAATAAAAGAAAAAATCACCAAACCCATCTGTGATATCCATTAAATAAATGATTCATAAATGAGATACAATGGTTTCAAGCTTTGGTTTTGCTATGAAAAGCTCTTAATGACACGAGCGTGGAGCGTAGACTTATGAGCTTTTTTATTATATATCTGACATATCAGATATACAATATTGAACAATCTACAATTCCATGTCACAATTAAATTGATTTTACTGATGGCCTGGCATGGTGCAACTTTTTCAACATTCAGTACGCAATATCGTTGACTTTATTTGCTACATTCAGTCAGAATTTGTATGGAAATTAAAGCAAAAGTAATAAACGAAGTTAGAGATTTTGCGTATCCAGAATTTAAAAAGTCGTAGCTGTGCTGACTCCTGATTGAGGCTAGATTTCATTTTTTAAACTACTACTGCTACTACTTTCCCTTAACCACACCTAATGGTACTCCAAGTGCTGTGTATTTTGATAATTTTATTACATGAAGGTAGGATGATCACATGATCAGTCTTACGCTTCAGTACCAGTCCAAGGTATCACACTCATGTGATTGTATTGTGATTTTCATTCTCTAATGGATAGAAAAATATTTATTCCGTACCACTTTATCTTTTTTATAAATGACACAATCTTTCACAAATATACCTAATATTATGATTTAATATTTTTTCAGATGGGTTTCCGTTTAAATAATCAAACATCAATTTTAGGACCACTTGTTATACTATACAGGTAAGTTGTATACATGATGTAACAAAACTCGTAGTACAACCTGAAAACTGGTGAATGTACATCATATTTGGAGTCGAATGTGTAATTATGACCTTTGAATCTGAGTTTAAAAATTTTTAAATTTTAAGTCCTGGAGCAAACAACTATTTAGAGTTTTTATTCAATCTATTCAGCACCTAAAACCCAAAAAGCCTCATAAATGTTTGAAGATTGATTGATACTTTGCTTCTGAAAACAATGATATAAAGAAACCGACGAAGGAATACGAGGGAGTCAAAATGTATTTGTTTTAATTTTGAATATCAAAAATTTATCTGTTTTGAATTAGGTCATTATAATTCTAAAAGTCGACATATTTCAAAAGGTGCACACCAGTAATTTCGTATCTAATAAGAGGCTAAATTGGCAGTTCATAATGGAGTTCTGGTACCAACCCTTATGTATGGTAGTGAAGCGTGGTGTTGGAAACAAAGGACAAAAGTAGATTAAATGCAGTTGAAATGCGACCTCTCAGGCGAATGTGTGGTAAGGCTATGTATGATAGGTGTACAAATGTCAAAATTAGAGCAGAGTGCAAGGCTGAGATAAAGCATTATCGACAAAATTAAGAATGGTCTTTTACGATGGTTTGGTCATGTAGAGCAAATGGATGATGAAAGAACGGCTAAAAAAATATATGATGCGACTGTGCCTGGATGTAGAAATCGAGGAAGGCCGAGAAGGACATGGCATGATCAAGTAAAACAAGTGCTTGAAAGTGGGCATGTAAGAAGTTGGAATGATCGACGTGCATGCATGAGAAGATGTATGAATGTGGAGGAAGCAAGAGAAGTATGCCAGGACAGAGTGGTGTGGCGCTCTATCCTCTCTACCTACCCCTTCAGAGAGATGGCGTGACGGTTAGTTAGTTAGTTAGCATACCAGTGATTTCAGGAGACGCAGTTTGTCGTATTTCTCCAGTTTATTTTATTTCCAATCTAAGTCAAAATAAAGTTAGTTCGAGAAATACAGTAACTGTGCCTACAAGTCCCCTAAAACACTATGTTTTCAATGAAGAAACCTTTTGGCTCTAGGTACAGAATTGAAATGCTTTTAATACTTTTTGTTTTGTTTTTAGGTGTTAGGCTTAGGTGACAGAGAAAGCTATGCAAATCATTCAGATGATGTAAATAAATTAGTGAAAAGTATCGGTTTGAATTGTGAAATAATGGTGACAGATCATGCTTGCTCTACGTACAACTTTCTTATATCGGAGGGCAGGTAAATATTAGTTGTTTTAAGGATTATAATATCGGGTGTTATACAAATAAAATTACAAGTAATTATACAAAAATATATTTAAACTACCCTCCTGAAAAGTATCTCGAGTTGTACAAATGAATTTTCAGTAAATATATATTTTCTTCTTTTCAGAAATGTAGCTGCTGCACTTTTGCCACCAAAGACTCTGAAACTTACCATCGACAACGTAATGGAATCGTCTGGCTCTTACGACTATCCGTTTATGAAAGACGGAGGGCCATTTTAGTTAGGATATTAAGAAAACTACACAAGTATTGCTTATCAAGAAGTAGGATCGGCGCTAAAATATTACTTTTTATTTATTAAATACAAACAAAAATAGAATATTGCGACCTCCGAACAAGAATTCACTAAGAGGGGCGTTTCCATACAAATTTTCTAAAAATATACGCTTCCTAGGGTTAATTTCATAACACCTCTAATTGCAAAGTGACATAAGTCTCATAGGTAATTGCTGCTCACGGAGTTAAGAGCTTTACAGCTAGGCAGATGATATGACCAACTATTGTGACTCATTTATAAATTATATTGACAGAAAGATTGCACAGATGGTGTACGTTTTCTTTTACCACAGAAAAAATAATGCATAAAGTCGAATTAACTTTTATCATGGTCTAAAACATGTATATTTATTTTTTTATGTTGTGATTCATGAAATAAAATCATCGATTAATAAAATAAATTAAAAAAAACGCAAAATAAAGAACAGTTGTATTATTATTAATTTATTTATTTATTAAAAAAAAAGTACATCTTCATATTTATTATGTAGCAATATATTTTATTATAGAAGAGCCAACTTATATTCTTATGAGAAATACAATTTTTTACATCGGGTGTATCTTGTAAAATATCGACAGCAACAGCTGTCGTATAAAGTGGCCTTCAACTTTCTCCAACTTCTAGAGTTTGAAGCTAGCTTTAAAATAGTCTTGAAACAGTTTTTTTTTGCATACAATGCATTTTTATTTGTTTTAATTCAGTATACAAATGATACTCAGAATTTTCTCATAAATCTAACAGAAAGTTAATTTAACAATAGGAGCCTTTTTTACACACGTGACGTGAAATTCACACAAATCGGAGAACACTCGTAAGGAATGGGTTAGTGTAATGAATAAAATCTAAATAGCCCATTCCAACTGTTCCGCATTTTGTGTAAACGGCACAGTACAAATAATAAAATTAGCACAGGCTGAAAGTCATAATCGCAAAAGTCTGAGCTGAATATCAATTCATTTTCAGGTGGCATCTGACATTGGCTTGTGGCATGAATGATAAAACTAAATGTTTAATTGAAATAAAATGTTTGTTTAGCAATCGATATTGACAAAATGTAATTCCATGTGTAAATGAAAGGTATGCCTTGCAGCCATTTTAACTTTAAAATTATGCATGCCTATTGTACAAGGCATCAGGTTTCTGGCGTCCAGGATGTCCACGGCTGACAGTTTTTCAGCAGAGGACTATATGTGGAACAAACTGCCTCCAAGCCAAGCGATCGACAGCCAGTTCATGTGCATCCTCTCAAAAAAAAAAAAAGTATTTTGATACGGAGACACTGAGGGATCGTAAGATCGACTTGATCAATGCTGTCGCCATCTTGATTTAACTTCGCTTGGAAACTTTGGCCCAGCAATTTACTTATCCATTGGCAACAACAAAAATTTAAAGTCCTGCATAAAATAGCGTAACTGACAGAGTCCCCAAGGACTCTTTAGTCGCGGGTGGAGGTGGTATCGATCCCTCAGCGTGCATCCTCTTTGTTAGGTCTGCATAATGTAGTTCTAACATAAATTACCGACAGAACGCTGAGAACCTGATGCCTTGTAAAACGGGTAAGCATGGTTAAGGCTCTCGGGAGGCATACGTAATATACGGCCCAACCAGCAGAAACGTCTTCGCTTGATGACAGTAGATACCAAAAGTTGCTAACGTCCTCTGTGATTCGTACAAAGTCAAACCTCACAATTTAAGTTGCTATTTTGGACTCTAGTTAGGCACCATGACTTATAGTTATATAGGAGAACAGGCGTAAAAAGGTGGCATTTAAAAAAATTTATTTGGGAGCGAAAATGAATTCATGATGATAGATAATATGTATTTACTTAAGTATGTGGACAATTTTAAAGGATAAGTGGTCTACTTATCTCATAAAATATTTCCAATTGTCTGTTATTGTTTCGTAATAAAATAAAATAAAGATAGAACATATTCAACTCTTGATTTATTTACTAGTAAGACTTTCAGCCTAAGAATGTATTTAGACAAGCTTGGGGATGCTGTCTCCGGCGATTATGTCCTTGCCAGAGTTGTGAAGCAGCAGCGCGGTCTGCTTGACGCCCTCGGCCCAGAGGTCCATCGCCACCGCCAGCTCGCCGACGGATTTGCGTTCCAACGCACGCGGCCGGACCCATTGGATCAAAACATCGCGGGATACTGGAGAGAGACACACGTTTTTAAAGAGTTTGCATTGAAAAATTTTCATAAATATAAAATAAATATATGTAATCGGTCTGCTTGACGCCCTCGGCCCATAGGTCCATCGCCACCGCCAGCTCGCCGACGGATTTGCGTTCCAACGCGCGCGGCCGGACCCATTGGATCAAAACATTGCGGGATACCTGGAGAGAGATACGTTTTTAAAGAGTTTGCATTGAAAAATTTTCATAAATATAAAATAAATCTATGTAATCGGTCTGCTTGACGCCCTCGGCCCATAGGTCCATCGCCACTGCCAGCTCGCCGACGGATTTGCGTTCCAACGCGCGCGGCCGAACCCATTGGATCAAAACATCGCGGGATACCTGGAGAGAGATACGTTTTTAAAGAGTTTGCATTGAAAAATTTTCATAAAATAAAAAATAATCTATGTAATCGGTCTGCTTGACGCCCTCGGCCCATAGGTCCATCGCCACCCGCCAGCTCGCCGACGGATTTTGCGTTCCAACGCGCGCGGCCGAACCCATTGGATCAAAACATCGCGGGATACCTGGAGAGAGATACGTTTTTAAAGAGTTTGCATCGAAAATTTTTCTGTTTACAAAAATAAATCTATGTAATCTTATGAAATATGTACATATTTTAATTTGAAGAATAGGTCTAATCCATTGGCACATTAGCAGCCAAGACATGGTGGCTACAGATAATGTTTACAAATGCATTATAGTTTAATATTTTTACCGCAATTTATTAACAATCGATAAAGCAAAGATCTGATCGAAGTATACATGGTGTAACAAAACTCGTAGTACAACCCGAAAACTGGTGAATCTACATCGTATTCGGAGATGATTGTTTAATATGACTTTTTAATCTAAGCTAGAATTTATTTTTTTTGTATGGCAGATGAAGTAAAATTGCTTAAAACGCGTTTTTTTACTTTCGTTTTCTTTGTGGATAGTATTAATTTGACTAAACACATGATATTTGATAACAATTTGCAATTCTTTGTACTCAATTTTCTCGGAAAATAAGGGTCAAATCAAAAAATTTTACTCTACGAAATCGACTCCAAATATTATGTAGATTCATTGGTCTCCCGCTTGTACATCGAGTTTTGTTACGCCCTGTATAATTGTGGGGGAGGGCAACTTTTCTCTCCTATGGTGGAAAATTACTTGCATTTCATGGGCACATTTTCCTACAGCTACAGACCATCCCGCCATTTCCGATAATGATTATTTCAGCCTTACATTCTGCTCTAACTTAAAAATTCTTTGCACATTTTCTTAAACAAAAAAAAATATTAATATACGGGTTGAAATATTCTATTGGCAGCGGCAGAATGATATTAACCTGGTCGATGGCTCCCTTGACCAGCTTCTGAGCGAGTGCCTTCATCACCAGGAGTTCCACTTCATCCTCGGGCAGCTTGGTCTTCTCCGCAATCTCCGCAAACGTCAGCCGCCGCTTCCACGGAAGTTTCTCAAACGCCATCTGCCAAGAAATAGCACTATGAATTAGTTTAAAGACCACAATTTTTGACATAATCAGATGCATAAATGTAAAATGAGATGCATAAATATCAAATTTATAATATATCTACTGCCTTAAAACGGGTTTACCTATGTAGGTAGTTAAGTGCATTATGTAATCTTTATAAATTAAATATATTAATAAAATTGCTGCCTTCAGTTATCCTAAAAAATTAAAATAAAAAAAATTTGGGTTTCCTGGGGTTTTTTTCTTCATAAAATCATTATGTTAAGTGGAAAATTTATTACGCAAAAGATTCACAACTTATATATTTAACAGGTGTTAAGATAAAAACTGACATCTACATAAGAAATGCATGTTTAAAATAATAAATCAAAATTATTTTCCACATCGTCCAATAGGCATATCTACGTCATCACTAGACCATCTATGTCACACTTTTTCGTGATACAGGTACTAGGAGTCTTAAAACGGTGAAATTTGATAAGTGGTGCTTTAGAACATAGATATTTTGGAACCCGCCTACGCCTACGTGAACGAATTCTTCTGCCCGAAAAATTTTGATTGAATTATTAGAAGGGTAATTCAGTTACGCACAACCTCCATGAGGCACAGCAGCTCAAGTCTTCTGCGCAAGCCTGCTTCCTTAACTGGGCGGCCAGGTCCCGGCCACCGCGGGGCCCCCAGTGGGCTTCTCTTTCCCTTCTGCGCCCAAGACGCTCACGGAAGGAGTATGTCGGCCACTCGTTGCCCCGGTTCGACCGACCCGCAGCAACCACGTCCACACCAGCCAGAGCGTTTGGCGTGCCCCCCGCCAGGCTGCTATCCTGTCCTCACGGGGGTTTTGTTTTTTTTTCCGGCGACTAGCAGAGCTCGACCAGGTTGTAGATGTCCTCGGCCCGTCAGGGCTTAGGCCTGCCACCCCCGAGGGGATGGAAAGGCCCTGCTGGGCCCAATCTGCTTGGGGGTATGGAGTTCTCCTCAGCACTCCTTCAGCGCCTACAGACCAGCTGGCGCAGCGCTGCACGGTAGTACAGAGCGTGCTGGCCATGTAATCTGAAACACAAATCCAGTTATATCAAGTAGACGATCAGGTGGTTTTATGTTTATTTATTTAAAACTTCATGTAACAATAATGGGTTTCTTCCCGATAGCTTTTTTTGTTTTGAATAGCCTTTGAAACGTTTTATTAATATTTTTAATAGTATAATTTTACAAAAATCCAGACGATAAATAAAACACCAACGATCAAAAATTTTGTATTCATTTATAAATTTAGGTATTAAAAAACACGAAAATAAACAATGATTTTGGAAGCCCATTATTGCGCTAATGACGTCATATCCCGTATTCTTCAGTGGAAAGGCGGTGAAAAATTCATTTCCGTAGTGTTAGTGACGCGCACTATATTCTGTGACGTTTCACACCGGCATTGCGTGCCATTATGAGGGATAATCACGGCGAGCGACTTGAAAAAGCGCTATTTTTTCAAACCGCGCTAGAAAAAAATACATTGACATCCGTAAAAACCAAAAAAAAAAATTCCCTTGATATTGTTATTTTTTTCAATCAATATTTTATGAAATAAAAAATCGGAAAGAAACCCAATTAACATAATTAGCAAGAGTACAATCGTAAGGGCAGGCTTTATTTGCTTTTTAGCAATATCGTTTGTTGTTTGTGATGTTAATTTATCATCGATGCCCAAAAAATATGAACAGCCATGAACATTATAATATAATCCCAATCGATAACCCTGGTCTGCAATTAAATCCTCCTTTGAATAAAAATAATTTTTTTTAATTTTCCATTTAGACCACCTCAACAGCCCAGGGAGTATCCCAAATACAGGAAAGGAGAACGACGTCACAAACGAACCCATGGCTTAGAGATAAAAAACCAAGAAGCATCGAAACCCGGAACCCTCCGATCGTGAGCCATTACATTACCGACTTTAGCCATTACACTACAGATGATTACGCAAATATGATAAATATGAAGAGTTTAAGATGCTTATATTTTAGCAGAGTGCAAGGCTGAGATAAGCATTATTGACAAATTAAGAAAGTTAATTTTTACGATGGTTCGGTCATGTTAGTAAGCGAATGTAGATGATAAAGAACGGCTAAAAAAACATTATATTGCACTGTGCCCATGGATGTAGAAAACGAGGAAGGCCGAGAAATCGTGCTTGAAAAGTGGGCATGTAAAAAGTCGGAATAATCGACGTTGCCGTGCATGAGAAGATGAAGATGAATGTGGAGGGTCTCCAGGAGAAAGTGTGCCGTCGGCATACACTAGGTCTGTTGTGCGTTCTATCCTCACTGCCTACCCCTCTTTCGGAGAAATGGCAGGTTTAATGGTTAGTTAGTTAGTTAATTTTTACAATGAAGTGCTCCAATCACACCAATGACATTTCTTTACAACTAGGAAGAAAATTTAAAAAAAAAATTTTTTGCAGGCGGTGTACCTCAAGAAATTTTTTGACACCATGAATTGCAAAGTGACCCGGTCAAGTCGGAGCACCATCAACTAGTCTACTTCTCGATTTTAAATGTATCAAGAAACACACGCTTAATGGTGCAGGGGGGTACGCAGACCGTGATGATGACCTAGCCTGCAGATACTATATGAGTGAAATGATGAAATAATCTTATCCCGTGGACTGTAGTAGTGATTTGACTCTCCGTCGGCATCTTCTAGCGAGTTCTCCAGCTCCTCGATAATAATTATCTTGCACTGTGATTTCTCCCAAATCCTGCAGATCTTCTCCAGGTAGATCTGGCCATTAATGGAGTAGCCTACACACACAAGAAATATTTAAACACTCCTACCAATTCTTTTCGCTTCCATTACAATAAGACATTAAATCTGTGTATGAGTGGAAAAAGCTACCTCAACAAAATAGTGACACAACCAATCTATTATTAATACTAATTGTGATTAGGACACTGCATTGTATTGTAAAAACCAAATTTCAATAGCGACTAACGTTTATTATTATTTTAATTTACAATACCTGACCTGAATCCTTAACTTTAGTTTCTATTTTTCCAAAAACGCAACGGCTTCCTTCCGTTCTGTGTACTGTTTGATAATAATTGCTACAATTTCAACCAGAGCCAGGGGATTTATTCTGCAAGGAAAGAAAATTACAACATTAAAAGCAAAATAATGCAAATCATGACAGTAAACAAGAGGTTAGGTTTTGCTTTGATTTACTTGTTTTCAAACGTTGAAATAAAGTTGGAGTAGAGCTGAATGAGATTATCTCCTTGCTGCATCTGTGGTTTCTTCACAAATGTATCTAATTTTAATGTGAGCTGGTGCCATAATCTAAAAAATAAAAAGAAACAAACATATTAGTGTCATGTCATGAATCACGAACAATGTCTGCTGAATATGGTAGTAAACAAAGCCAAAAATTCACTTTTAACGTATGCATTACTTTTTGTTGTACAATTCCTCCAATTGCGCCCAATCACCGGCTAATTCTTTGTCAGTTGTTTGTTTTTTTGTTAGAAAATCGGCGACGTCCGGAGCAGAAAACCGCACTTGCGCCATTTTTGCGATTCAACTGGTAATGCCACGAAGTAGACTACAAAAGCTACCAACCAGACCGAAAAAATAAATCTCCCTAGATTTTTCTCAAAAATTCCCCAGATTTCAAAAAATCACCTGATTCAAAAATCACATTAAAAATGAGAACATACACACACATAAACGTATCATTAATTTGCATTATGGTTGATTTCAGTACGATAAAATTAATAATGAGATACAAAGATTGCATTGTTAACATATTTTATCGTTTTACTGCGGATCGTGAATAAAGCCGTTTTGAGTAATTACTCGCTATGTTTTCTATACATCAGCCTTTGACACATCGCTCACGGATGCCTTTCGAATTTCCCCAGATTTCATGCCTTTTCCAAAAAAAAAACCCTTCGACAGTCATAATTCCCCAGATCTGGGGACCTTTCCCCAGACATCACATCACTGTTACCAACAAACAAAATAAGTATCATGGACAAAAAAGTTTTAAGAATAATAATTAGGTAGGGTTTTTTTATATTGCAGCATCACAAATAATCTGTGGATTAAAAAATTAAAAATTGTTGTAAGTATTTACTAGTAGGTATATATTATGATTTGTGGTTGCAATCCGTATAAATTCGCCATAACACGACCGCACGCTTTTTTTTCTTCTGTTTAAATTTATAAATTCCGCTTGAATCTATTATTTTATTCTATTTAATCAACTTTTTGAACATACAGTGGTGTTCATTGGCGGGTTTATTGCCTAGTTGGCAATTTCTTCCAACCAACCAATAAAATAAAGTTATGCCACATATTATCACACTAATCTAATCTAGGGTGTGTTTAAAAATATTATAATATTAATTTGTAGCCTAAGCCTTGTATTTATTAGTGATTTCTGTGAACTCAGTGGAATTGACTGAACCTTGAGAAACATCGGCTGGACAAAAGTGCTACGAGAACTTTTTCTGCATCCTATTGTCCTAGAAGACCAAAGGTAAGTTTGTTCTTTGGAATCGGCTGGTTTTATTCTATTCTATTTTATAAAAGGCAAAACATGGCTGGTTTTATGATCCCAGTAGCATTATACTTGGGCTGACCTGCAGATCATACTCCTACCGTTACATTTTATTAATTTGGTTCCGTGTGTTTAGGATATTCTCGTAAGAAGCCATAAGAATTAATACATCTCCTTCTTTTATATCACTTTGCCTTTGTATGCTATATTGTTTTCTCTTTCTGGGACAATGTTCCACATTTGACTGTTTTAAACCAATTTAAAACGAGGGCTAATTCTAAAGTATTTCCCTCTCCTTCTTTTATATGAAATTAGAACGAGACAGTGGACTTGCGACTTTCGACGGGTCCATGCACGTCCATGTAATGTCTATGTACGTCCGTTTGCAGGATGCCAGGCGCTTAGCGCGTAGCTCCAGTGTTCGTCACACCGTCAGTAAAACATTACGACATTTGCATTATCAGGATTAGTTTATGGATCTGAGTAATCAAATTTATGATTTTATAGAAAGGTTTAAATTTTGACTTTCCCGAAGGGTTAGGCAGAGAGGATAGAACGCCACACAACTCTCTTCTGGCATAGTTCTCTTGCTTCCTCTACATTCATAATTATTCTCATGCACGCACGCCGATTATTCCGACTTTTCACATGCCCATTTTCAATACATTATACTTGCTAACTTACTAACCATCACGCCATTTCCCCGAAGGGGTAGGCAGAGGGGATAGAACGCCACAACACTCTGTCCTGGCATACTTCTCTTGCTTCCTCTACATTCATACATCTTTCTCATGCACGCACTTCGGTTATTCCGACTTCTTACATGCCCACTTTCAAGCACTTGTTTTACTTGATCATGCCATGTCTTTCTCGGCCTTCCTCGACTTCTACATCCAGGCACAGTCGCATCATATATTTTTTTAGCCGTTCTTTCATCATCCATTCGCTCTACATGACCGAACCATCGTAAAAGACCTTTCTTAATTTTGTCGATAATGCTTATCTCAGCCTTGCACTCTGCTCTAATTTCGACATTTGTACACCTATCATACATAGTCTTACCACACATAGATCGCATTTCAACAGCATTCAGTCTACTTTCATCCTTCTTTTTCCAACACCACGCTTCACTACCATACATAAGGGTTGGTACCAGAACTCCATTTTCGTTTAAACTACTTTATTATCGGTATTTTGATTTGGGAGGTCATTGACCGAATGTCCATATAGGATGGCTGCCGCTGTTCCTAGAAATTTTGCCTCTCGTTTTCCACTGGGCTCTATCTTCTGTGGCCCTCTTCAGGTCAACATACACGAGTCTTGGTTTGGTGCCCTCACCTACTCGTTCCAGATACTCCCGCCCTCTGGAGTTTGCCTCCACAGCCATGCCCTCTATTACGATTTTGTACCACAGATCACTCGCCATTCCGAAGTGTAGCATAGCGACTTTCAATCCAGCATAGCGCCCCAGGAGACCCTAACTAACTAACCGTCACGCCGTTTCCCCGAAGGGGTAGGCAGAGAGGATAGAACGCCACACCACTCTGTCCTGGCACACTTCTCTTGCTTCCTCTACATTCATACATCTTCTCATGCACGCACGTCGATTATTACGACTTCTTACATGCCCACTTTCAAGCACTTGGTTCACTTGATCGTGCCATATCTTTCTCGGCCTTCCTTGATTTCTACATCCAGGCACAGTCGCAAAATATATTTTTTTTAGCCGTTCTTTCATCATCCATTCGCTCTACATGACCGAACCATCGTAACAGACCTTTCTTAATTTTGTCGATAATGCTTTTCTCAGCCTTGCACTCTGCTCTAATTTCGACATTTGTACACCTATCATACATAGTCTTACCACACATTCGGCTGAGAGATCGCATTTCAACTGCATTCAATCTACTTTCGTCCTTCTTTTTCCAACACCACGCTTCACTACCATACATAAGGGTTGATACCAGAACTCCTTTATGAACTGCCAATTTAGCCTCTTTTGATAAGCACTTATTAGATACGACCGACTTTAAGGCACCATTAACTCTGTTACCGGCACTAACCCTCCTTTCAATGTCCTTATCCATATTTCAGGAGACCCTCATGTCGCATAATCACTCAGGTTATGAGGGCATTGTACAATTCCTTCGTAAGAAGTCGTTTGGAGTTTAGTTCCATTATTTGGTCGCCACATGTGGCTCGATACTCTTTGATGGTGAAGAGAGTACTGAAGAAATTTCTGCGCTATCTGTACCTAAAGGAGTATGGATATTATCCTTGGCTCTTCCCGACCGACTTTTTACAAGGGATGCTAGGCTATCAGTCATTATGGAGGAGAAGGGACGTTCATTTGGGTGTTCACTTCTTCCAGGTGATTGGTGGTCGCATACATAACTCTGAAATTCTGATAACTATCTTTGACAAAGACAGCATCGACTGTTTTACCTACCACGATGCAGAACTAACCTGCCAATGGTTATGCCGGTTGGTAGAGCAATCTTGCTACTTAATCGCATCACCTCGGATGTCGACATATTACACGACAATGGGCCATCCCTTAGAAAAGCACTTTCTAACTTATAATTTTTCTTTCTACACTTTGTTATACACTAACATAAATATCTATTTTCATACATGATTTTTTATTGTATTTAGAATGAATTGGATTTTGAAATGAAATGAAATAATGTGGCTGATCCATTGGGGTATGATATAATGGTTTGGATCAGGTGCCTTCTTCCTTCGATTCTTTTGAGAACCTCATCATTCGTGATGTGGTCTCTCCAGGCAATTCCTATATTTATATAAATATAAAAAGGTAAAATAAAACACCTTTTAACTGAAATACATATTTATTTGGAATTACATAAGTCTCAACCACATGTCATAAATAAGGTTTATTATAATAATTCAATAAAAATATTTTTATGATATTTACTTTTCTATATAATGTTGTACCATGCTAATATATTTCAATACAATAACGTTGCTTGCGTATTATGTAATTTTATTTTCTTTTTATGTTTTTTTTTCTTCTATTTTTCTAATACAATTTTTCATTTTGCCATATTCTTTAAAACTTCCTACTCTAAACATACTAATAACATTTATATACACATTTGTTTGACGTTTTAAAAAACAATCAATTTGCGAATATGTAAGTTCTACTAAAGCGTATGTTAAAACTATATGGATTTTACATCGCCTTTATCAAACGCATTAATTTAAAAACAAAGAAATACCACAAGATTTATTTTCAAAATTACAATAATAAAAACAAATTATGCGTAAAATGACTTTAATAAAACACTATGTATTGCCAACAACTACCAATTGTTTATTTTTCCCCAACTGGTTTCGAAACATCGCTTCCTTTATCAAGGGATCATTTTTATAGTAAATAACAAGAAGAAATAGCGATGTTATTACAAGTTATAGTCAATTTTGAAAAGTATGTCTGAACATTCGATTTATTGTTTTTGTGTGTCTGTGGACTAAACATTTTTTTGTTAGGGGTGATATTTTGAAGTTCAGGAGTGGGCTGTATTTCAAAACCCGCTAAAAGCAAAAAATACAAGTTTCAAGAAACTGAAAAAATAAGCTGGGTTCCGTTATTCGCATTTAATGGTGCTTAGATCTTTAAATATATTTTTAGATCTTTAATTAAATGTTATTATTTTAAATAAACAATACAGTCGTATCTGCGGTAGATACATACATAGATACTAGAGATAGCTATATCAATTGATTTTAGTGGATTTTGAAACACAACGTCTGAGTGATTTAGCTGATTCTAAGAACATTATATTACCAAGCTCAATAGGAAAAAATCACGTTTTATTTATTTTAGAAACATTAAAATTTATTTATCATAGAAACACTTTTCTGTAAAAAATTTTTTTCTCAATTTTCAGTAGGTTAAAATTTATTTTGAAGTTTTCGATTTCAAATTACCGCGAAAACGCTAGTCCGCGTTGGCCACGCGACTTTTACGTCGCTATTCATACAGCCCTTGACGTTTACTATGAAACTAAACATGTGAAACTAGACGCGAGACCGAATTATGACGTCACGGGGGCCACGACAAATAATAGTGTTGCGTTTTCGTAATATTTCCCTATTGTACAAGTTTTTATGCGTTTAGATCAGTGTTTCTTAACCCTTGGTGGGCGTTTTGGAGGTCTGGGGGGGCGTTTTTTAAATTTTAACATTTAGGGGCGCTGCATGCGGTCGAGTGGGCATTGTATCAAAATAGAAAAAAAACTTATATACGAGCTATGCACTCTGATACACTTTCTTTAGGCGCTTTGATTTTTCAAGATCTGTTAAATAAACTACACTTTCACGCGCAAAAAATTTAACCGAGGCATAATACTCAATACCATGGTTTTTTCTACCACTGTTTTTTAGTTATTCGTAGAAAATGAGAAAAAAGAGTTTCGTTACTGAACACTTTTTCAAAAATGTGTCACTTTTTACGTATGTGTTCATTTTTTTGAGTAAGAAATCCAACGCATAAAATACATACAGGTATGCAGGTAAAGAAACATACAGGTAAAGAAACATACAGGTAAAGAAAAGTGTAAATTTAAAATAATAAAAAAAAAAGTTTTTTTAGGGGGGGCGTTGGATAATGTTACCGTGAAAAAAGGGGCGATTCATACAACAGGGTTAAGAAACACTGGTTTAGATCGTCAAACTAGCTGTACATTGATCTAAATCTCGATTAAAAAATCTTAAAAATGGTCACAAAGTGAATTTCGAAATTAATATGCAATATAACTAACTAACTAACCATCACGCCATTTCCCCGAAGGGGTAGGCAGAGAGGATAGAACGCCACACCACTCTGTCCTGGCATACTTCTCTTGCTTCCTCCACATTCATACATCTTCTCATGCACGCACTATAATATGTAATATTATGTTTTATAATCAATGCGTTTAACATCAGAGCGAGAAATTAATTAATGTCTTTGTGTAAACACACGTTAAGTGTATGTTAATTTAATTTCCATATATTCCTTCTCGATGTTGAACCTCTTACCACCACATTTCTCGTCAATGTATCTTACACAAAATTTGAACTTAAAAACTACGTTAAATTTAAATTAATATAGAACCACCAACTGTTAAATAAATTCAATCACTTGTATATTTCCAGTGCCCTATGCACCATTGGGTGCGGATAAGGGAGAGTAGTAGTAGCAGTATATTTTCACATAATTTCACACTCGTCAACATTGAAAATAAATAAACATTAATTTTTAACAACAACATTTTGAATGAATACAAATACTTGTAGACAAATTACTGGATTGTACCTACCCATGCTGGGCTGATATCAGATATGATTGATATCTCAGACAGAGACAGATGTCACAATAGGGAAAGAATATTAAAAATATTTAAAATCTGTCGAAATCACAACTCGCATGTGGATTCTTCTGTACAAACTCTGCATGTATACAAGTTTCAAAAATTTGTCATACATGGTTGTCAGATGATGGGCGGAATGGGGAATGTTATAATACATCAAGTGGCCACTTAACCCAGCCAATGACAGGTCATAAGCCCTGTGAACGCCTAGATAACCCACATTCGTTTCCAGAGTTTCTCTGTCTCTGTTGAGATATCAATAATATCTAAACATTAATGATTTATTAACACATATTTGTATTTAATATAATTTTTTATTAGAATGTGCACTGTTTGGAGGTATTTCACCTTATATTTATGTATTTTTAAATAAATAAACATTTTATTATTTGTATTATTTACATAAAAAAAAAACGGAATAATTTAAAAATATTAAAGTCCACAAAAACAGGTAACAAGAATAAATTATATATGTATTTTGTAGCTTAAAATAATAAATACTATTTTTTTTACTGTGAACTTCGCCTGCGGCGTATTTTCGTAATGAAAAACAATTTTTGCGTGGTGTCAAATGAAATACATTTATAGACCAGTAATTGAAGCTCTTAAACTGTTTCAATGTCTGTAGCACTCATGAAAAATGTTTAAAATATTCATAAATTAATCCGAACCCTACGCTTTCGGGATTGAATTCATTGTTACAATGAGCTTAATTTTAAGGCAATTTTTAAGCTTTATTATAAAACTCAGTTTTTTAAGCTTTTTTGTAAAAAAGCATTATTTGAAACAGTAGACTGAGCATTTAATAAAAATAATTAAACAAGAATGAACTTGATACTTACATAGTAAGTTTTTTAATATACATATTATATTTAAAAATATCATAAAGCTAGAAGATTTAAATATTTAAAACATAAAAAATATTTATCATAATATATTATTAATTTGTCTGCCGTCCAATTAAAATATAAAAATTAACATTTTCTTCTTTTTTACGAATCCACATAATAATTCAAATTTTGATTGGTAACAATTTTAAAAATATAAATTATTTTTCTAGACGAACAACAAGGGTTGGCTGGAAAATATTGATCAAAACAATAAGCCCGCCCCTATACACTCGCTATGTAATCGTACCTACATGAAGTTTTAAATAAATAACCAAACAAAAAGACTTACGCGTGTTTGCACAAAGGATTATGATTTTTTTAAAAAAATAAAACACAAAATGAAAATTGTGCGTGAAAACCTTAAAGTTAACACCAATAAGATCACAATTATTAAAACACACAATACTATATTAAAATATAAAATAAGTTTTATACTAATTTTTAAAAATATATCAATAAAATTATATTGTTGAATGTAGGAATCTGAAATAATACTTGAACGCCGAATTAAGGTACCTTCTTTATACAGGGCGTAACAAAACTCGATGTAAAAGCGGGAAACTGGTGAATCTACATCGTATTTGGAGACAATTGAGTAATATGACTTTTTTAATCTGAGCTTGAATAAAAAAAAAAATCTTCCGACAAAAGTTTTCATAAGTAAAATTGCTCAAATTCTTATTAAAACGCGTTTTTTAATTTTGTTTTCTTTACGGATAGTATTAATTTGACTAAATACATGATAATTGATAACAATTTAAACAAAAAATTAAAAAAAAAAAACAACAATCGAACTCAATTTTCTTTGAAAACTAAGGGTCAAATAAAATAAAAAAATCTACAAAATCGACTCCAAATATTATGTAGGTTCACTGGTTTCTAGCTTGCACATCGAGTTTTGTTACACCCTGTATTCATTTATTATAATATTACATGTCTTTTTGCTACTAAATTTTTATTTTAAAACGTATCTTTTTGTTGTTATACAAATATGGTATTAATTTGTGATGTTATACTTTTTATTTTATTTTGAAATTATAGCACTAAACAATAATACAATTAATATTAATAAAATTTAGAACTGTCAGAATTCCAGCTTTGATTTCTGTCCACTCAGTATTTAAAAAAAAAGATAAAAAATGGTTTTAAGCTCGTTATTGATAAATTATGTAGCTTTCCACTGATCTCTAAAACCTATTCCACAGATCTAATACATTTTCTAAATGAAATATTTGGCAACCGTTTTGTTTTACTATATATTTTAAACAAATACACACAAAACTGTGTTAAAGTTAGTATTTTAAACAAACTGCACGTATAAATTATCACAAATAAATCAATAATCTTGGTTTTCGTGCATTTAAACATAAAAAACACATCCCAACATTAATTTGCTTATTAACCCTTGATTCGTGTAATTAAATAAAACATTCGAAAAGATATTGGGTCGTTTTTGACCAACATAAAATCATAGTTAATTGATTCAAAATAAAAATTCGGGTTTATGATAACTAATTGAAGGATTGACTTTTTTTTAATTGATAACTTTGCAGCTATTTCCAAAATTCAAATATTAAAATGCAAAAAAAACGCATTTTGCAATAATGTCGACAAGTGAGTGATTTGAATGGCCTGTTAACATTTCGATAAAATATCTTTATACAAACTCTTCATAACATCAAATAAAAATATGTTTTTAAAACAATTCTATACAAAACAATTAAAAATAATACTATGAATTCTAGAGGGTATTATAAATATTTGAAACATTTCTACATTTTTCATTATTTTTAACAAATTAATTCGCTAAAAATAAGAAATCAGGTATAAATATTTCACTTGACGTTCGCCAACTGCGAGCAATACACTTTTAACTATTACAAACGACCCTTATTTATATCAACCATACTATTTATAAGGTATTTTTATATTAAATAATCTTATTTAAGTCTTATAATTAGCAAATTGCAATAAATCTACCCATTTTGTGTATCAACTCGCACGTAATACATACATGCACAATCATACCCATTTTGAAAAACATACGACTGGCGCATGATCAAAGAGTGTTGAGTGTATAAAATATTCTTTTTTTAAAAGTGTACACTGTGTTTTTGAACTCAAATATATCTATGTTCTAAATCCACAGATAAATTAAAGTACATCTACGTCAAATGTCAAATTCAATGAAATTCGCTCGCACGGTTTTCTGAAATTATTTCCCTCCTGTTCCCCTGTCTGCACCTAGTCGATGGTGCACAGGAAATTGCATTTGTACACCAAGTGCTGCGTGTCTATTATTATATGGAGGCAAGATGATCAGTCTTACACTTTAGTGCAAGATCTGTATTTAAAAATGAAATATTTCATGAAAAACATATTTCAATACATACTACATACTAAAATTATCTGCTGAAATCATATTGTAACTAGCTAACTTAAAATGGTCTCTTAACAATACAGTTACACAAATAGAAAAAAAATACGAAACCTAATAAAAAACCTATCGCATAAAAATTGTATAAATTAACATAATACAAATAATTTACATTACTTATATATTATAATATTAAATTACATGTTGATTCGTTTTTGAAGCTGCGAGCGAATTTCATTGAGCGTCAATATTTATCCAAAATACAGAGTAGCATAAAAACAGCTAAAAGATAATATATATATTCGAAACCACTGCAAACCAACGGTGAAACAAATTAGTTCCCTATGACTAGATAGAATGACACATATAATACACGGTAGTAGGGTTAAAAGTACACAGAGAAAAGATTACAACGACAGATTCGTCGCCGGATTAAAAAGTCGAACACCGTTCTTTAATTACACAACTTCATACCACTTATAGTAGAGTTTTTTCTAAAATATTTATGTCTTCATGTGGCACATGCATATTATAATCATCATAGGCACTAAAGCAACCATCATACTCCCTTTAACGAGAAATAAAGTAAGCTTGATTCAAGATGCAAGAAGTCCCAAATACACCAAAATATAACAAAAAAATTAATCAAGTACGTTCCAAATATAGTATTTTAGGATTACACTTTAATAATATAATAATCCTTAAATGATCAACGGCTTACACATTTAATCGCAGCACTAGAAATTGTTACTTGTTCAGCCCTAATTTAGAAAAAACGCGTTCTTTGAAAAACAGCATTCACAAAGTTGTTTGTGAAAATGTTGATTTCTTTAGTTCAGTAAAGTCATATTGTTTTGATGTGGTTGTCGTTTGTGTATAAATAAAATTTATTCATGAAAGTCGTATTAACAACATTCTATTTAATATCATTCATATTGTTATGTTATTTGCTTATATTTTGGTGTAAATTAGACGCAGAAAATGTACATTTATGATCTTATAGAAAATACGCAAATATGTAACACTCTTACGCACACATATAAAATGCTTATACCAAAAATAAGAACTATTCTATATTATAGATAATTGTCAAGTTAAGACTTTAGCAATTGCTCAATATTTGATTAGATTTAACATGTTTAATTTCTTTACTAACAATTTATATATATTATGCAACTGTCGTTAAATTATTTGAATATGTTTAAGGCATCTTTAGATGGGCTTTATATACGTTGGCGCACTGAGAAAACTTCGACCAAAAATTTAGCGCTAGAAAAAAATTCTTATGGACCTTAAAATAAAATCTTAAAAATCTTTATGACAATCTTATAGTCGAGACAGTGATAGAGACAATGAAAGCATTCGTTCGCGTATACAACCTTCTTTTCTTTTACCAGTTAAAACTGAATCTATTAAATTCCGCAGATTAGCTTTAAAAATTCGGTAGAGTTGTGCTGGACTGAAAAAAGACCCAATAGTCTTTAAATCATTCTGAAGATAGTTCAATGAGCCTAAATATATTACCCATTTAAAAAAGACCTTATATTTAAAATTAGTTCAATACAAAAGTCAAATAATCGTGTAAAAACAATGTTAAAATTTTTAAATGTTTATTTTCTATCGAAAGATTATTTCAGTATATTGAAAAAGTCATCTTTAATTAATTTTGGGGATATGTTGTCAAAATTTAATAAGTAATATTTTCTCTCAGTCTAAAAATTTCATTTTTATTGTAAATTTTGAAATGATTAAAATTTAGATTTCTCGGATCAAAAATAAGCATGATTACTTTGTTATCATAGAAGTAAAATTAATTTCTACTCTTAGATGTTTTCAAAACAACGCCAAACAAATAATACGTCACAGCGGAATTGTATTGTACCATAGGACATTTGATTTAAAAAATGATATTTTAAAATTTGACGAAGGTTGACAGATCATTTGAGAATCTATAATACGTATTTTCAAAATGAAAAGATTTAAAGCATAAGAGAGGTAGAATTATAATAGAAGGAAGAGTTAAATACAGTGATTTAATGAAAGTTTTTATTTGTAAATAAAAATTTCTTTTGTATGTAGAAAAAAGCTATTTTTTTATTCAATATATTTGCAATGAAAAAATACTTCCTTTTTACCGTTAATACATTTAAAATGAAGGGATTTTGTCAAAAATATTATATGAATACGTATTTAGCTATGTTTAAAATCAATTAAAATTTAATTCTTTTATATACATTTTTATCGATTCTAGTAATTACCTTTTTTCTATTATTTATCGTTATAATTATATAACAATAAGTTTCTATGTCTTATCTAAGGTCTATTTAGGTACATTTTGATACGATATAAGTATGTTCTTTAATTTATATTTTTTTCGAAAAAAATATTTTTTACTTTTGCAATCAGGATTCACTGAAAAAAATTCTAAAAGTGTTTGATTAATATAAACATGTTCTCTTGTTAATGAACTATACTCAATTTTGTTATCTGTAAAAACATAGATGATATTATAAAATAACATTTTTACATGTTTAAAAGACCTCAGATATTTTTATCATCTTTATAAATATCCTTTGAAAATCTTACAAAATAAATAAATACATTTTTATTTAAGATTAATATTAAAAACTTGATATTTTGATTATATTTTAGTCTTCAATTTTAGTTTTTTTTTTACAATCACTTGATTTAATCAGTTTAATTTTAGTTTTCAAGCAGAATTTTTCATTCTTAATAAATTAAGTTCATCGATATAAATTGATTTTTCAACTATGTTGTTTAAAAAAGTAAGAACATTAAAATTAAATGTTATTTTTGAATGCTTTTAAAATCCCTAGATATTTGTGTGATAAATGCTTAAACAATACAAAGTATTTTGTCATTTAGAACATTAAAAAAAGTAAAAAATACACATAATTTAAATTATAATTTTTCTGCTATTCCGATGTTTTCCAATAACACAAAGTACCTATGTTTGCCTTCATATTTCATACGAACCAGCGCTTGAGGTATTAGACAAATAATTACGAGTACCTTGCTTTCGCACCTTTGCGACTGCGACACGGTACAAACAAAAGCGACTAGAAATATTCGAGGAACGAGTTTTCAGCCGTTAATTTTATTGACTCATTTAAAGTGAAATAATTAAATTGTTTATGAAAAACTTGTTTATTTTCTATATTTTTAAAAAGATTGACTTATATTTTAAACACCCGAAAGCAGTTTACCAGCACAAGTATTTCTCTAATAAATTTCGAATCTATGATTTGGCTTGTCGGTCGGAACCTGATCTACAGTTTCTTAGTTTATTATTTAAAAAATACGATAATATTTATTTGTGAACCCATCAAAAAAATCATTTGAAATACCGAACCTACAAGTTAGTCCTAACATCAATGTGTAATCATATAGGCATATCCATTGCAAAATAAAATATCTACAAACAAAAATAATTTTTGAAAAAATTTTGATGGAGGAAAAAAAAAAATTTTGAAAAAACATTTTTTTTTTTTCAAATAAAAAAAAAAAAAAATTGATGGAGGAAAAATAAAAAAAAACATGTTTTCAACTTTTTATAATTTTACCGAATCCAAAAACACAGTTGATTTAGTAAAATTTTCAGTCTACCAAGGTAAAATTGGAACTTGAACATACATAAAGTTATACATCTATAAACAGTTTACTGAACATGATTGACTTGAGTGTATAAATTTTCATAAAATGTAATTAAAATACTAAAATAAAAAAAATACCAAGGGGCACAATAAAATCTAAATATGTTACCAGAAAGTTTCTTTGCAATGGAAACGCCAATTTACTATTTTCTATAATTGAAGTATACGTTTTCATTTCAAAGTGTCACATATCTCGTTTTAAATTCACATCAAAAATACTGAGACTACTGCCTAAGAGCCTGATACATATAATTCTTGGGTGAAATTTTAATTCCACCTATGCGCAATATACGCTTAAATATTGATACTGTTTTTTAAGCACTGCCCTAAAAAGTGACAAGTTTTGTGACACCCTGTTTATACGTTTTAAATTAAATAAATAATCTGTATTTAAGCCCGAAAACGTTAAAGACAAATGTTTATACCCAAATTATAAAGAAAATGAATGAAAGCTGGAAGTGAAAAGTTTTAAAATTAATGTTAAAATTTTCAATGCTTGGAGGTGAACATGGGTAAAACTTAATTCATAATATTTTATAAAGTAAGGTCACTTTAAATATAAAATAAGTTCGTTTAAAGGGGGAATAATTTAAAAGTGTAAAAAAATATTGACCGAATCATTATAAAAGCAATTTTTCCGTTTAACCTCCAAGTTAAAACTAAAACCATAGATTAAGACTAGATGAAGAAACGGCTCAATGATTTGTGTTTGAAAATAGTTCTCCCAAACTCCGCCGTGGTGCTAGTGTTAAGTCAAGATGGCCGCCGCAGATCAGCTGATAACTGTCAAATTATTCAGGTTTTAACCTGTGCCACTGAACGATGGTTTGCCTCGGTTTTGTGATCATGTCTTGCCAGTGTTTGGTTTCAGACGCTCCTGATCCGTTTTTACCTGAAATAATGTAAAAAACGCAATAAGAAATATGATTATTTCGAAAACAAGTAAAGATTAAATAATTATAAATGAAATATTTCAAATGATTTTTATTTCAATTCAGGAACTTTTAAAATGTATGTATGAACTTTTTAGTCATTTCAGATCAACTATTAAGCAAAACGAAATGATATTTTACAAAGCAAATGCAATATCAATAAATAAATAATGGATAATGAACGTTAAAGACAAAATATTTAAAAAATCCATAAATGCATTTAGGAAAACACGAAAATCATTGAATTTATACAAAATATTGGTTCGGAGCGTGAAAAATGTAGCTACTAATCCTGGAAAACCCTAATCACCCCCTTGCTAACCCAACGCTACCTATGTTGTATGTTTTGTATATTCTCAATGCTTTCAATTTCCCCTTTAAAAAAGAACATTATCATCTTTTTAAATTATCTGCCGTAACCCATATTATTAAGGCGATCCATCCAGCGCGGAGCAAAAAAAGGCAGTTTTCAAACTAAACAATAATAAGCTAACTTAAAATTTTGAAAACCATATAGAATATTGAACATTTACCTAGTTGGTTGATGAAATGAAGATAATTTAAAAAAATAATTATTTGACTAAAAAATTGCAAGGAAAGTGTATTTTTCGTTTTTTTCAACATTTTCAACACAAAGTTTTGGTAATTAGATATTATATTCTAATATTTTTAATTATAGTTATTTAAAGATCAATTATTGTTCTTATTGGAGGATGAGTTAGTTTTTGTTTTTAAAGTATCTGATTTTCGTAAAATAAAATTGTTTCAGAGTCCATTTCGAATTAAATTGTTGAAACTTATTCGCTCTTTCTTATACATATTACTTTTAAAAATGTTTTTTTTTTACATTTCTATATACAACACGTATTTTTCAATTAAGTGCTTTTTTTTTCAAAAATTGCAAAAATATTATTGCAATTAATATTATAAAATCATGTATTTTCATTGAAAATCAATCATATACAAAGCGTACGTTTTGAAAATTTGAAATCAGTTCTGAAATCACGTTTGGCTGGATGGATCGCCTTAAACGTCGATCAACTCGCATACTGTAAATTTTATTCATAATACATAATAAATGATCTTACACAGGAAACCAATAAAATAATGCATTATGGAACACACAATAAAACGGAATACCATAAAACCAAGTTGTAAAATCTAGGTCAGTAAGTTATTTCAAACTGTAAAACTGGAGTAACCATCTTATAAATTTGGTATTCATGAAACTTATGAGTTAACTTTAATAAATTGTGTATGGAATCCATAATAATTTGTTAAACAAAAAAGGGTAACTTGTATCCACGTAGATGACGCGTTATAACGTAATATATATAATTTAATGATTATAATAACTATGAAAGATGAGCTTTGTTTACATACATGTTTGTAGAGAACTTTAAACTAAAGACTATGTATGTATGTTGTCCGCCACGTGGCGTACCTAATGGTTTGAACGTTGGGGTACCATTGATTTATTAATAAACTTAGATTTGAACTGAACCCAAAAAATGAATGACACTTCAAATCCGCCAGACGCGTATTCAGTATTTCTTTAACCGCCGGCCGAGTCGGACGTTCAGAAAACATTCCGAAATACCTGCCTGTGTAGTAAAACCGTGTAAAAACCGTACGGATAAAATTAACAAAAAAGATGGTGTAACTTTCCACATGCAAGTGTTTATTTATATTTGTTTACATAGCCTCAAATTATTACTATTCAAAGAATGTTTTCTTCTTAAATAATAGCCAACAGCCCGTCCACAAGAAAAAAAAGTCATTTTAGATGCATTTGTTCGCGTACATAATCGTAAATTCATCCGTATTTTTATCACATTAACAATCTTAAAATCGCGGTTTAGCTTGTTAAAAAAATCGGTAGAGTTGGCTGGACTGAAAAAAGACTCAATAGTCTTTAAAGCAGTCTAGGGAAAGGGTGGGGCTTTCGTTGTGTGGGATATAATATGATGATGATAATGAGTAATATTAGTAGAATGTGTGTTTACCTGCAAGTAGGATCCTGCCGATCAGCTCGTTTCTCCCGATGTTGTCGAAGTCCATCACCATTACGTCAAGAGAGCATTCTCTGATCTTCTCCCAAGGTACGTTGAAGCTGAAAGTCTCGTTGAAGATCGGGTTCAGGGTACACTTGAAGATGGGAGTCTTGCGTTTCTCTATCCTCTTGTCCCCGAACTGAAGCCACACTTTTACGTAGGGATCTGAAAGATGCAGAAAATGAAGTTATTTCTAACGAAGTTAAAAAGACATGTCTTGTAAAGGGATGCGGCTTTAGTACGTGGCGTAAGACTTTTACTAGAAGCTGGTAGATTCCCAACAGGTCATTCAAATGTTTACTAGAAGCTGGTAGATTCCCCAACAGGTCATTCAAATGTTTACTAGAAGCTGGTAGATTCCCCAACAGGTCATTTAAATGTTGCTAAGGTAGGTCAGGTGTCATGTGAGAAGCGTTTTTGAGAATTATCAAGATGGTATGTGAGGTATTACCTGATAATAAAAAAATTAAAAAAATCGTACAATTTAACGGCATAATTTTCTACATAAATTTGTATGCAATGCCGTCAAATTAATTTAAAATATGTGACAGTAAATTTTGAACCACGGATTTTGGAGAAATCATTTATCTCTTTTCAGTCATATTTAATCGTATTGCATAGAAAGAGAGGCTTTATGATTATCGAGTTGGCAGATATGATAAAATGTTATTGTTCCAAATTCGCTTCACTGTCATAGAAATCGTTTCCAAAGTAGAATGCGTTTAAAATTAGATCATGTAGCATATAAACTCATGTATATATTGTAAACTCAAGACGGGATCTGGACTTCTTCGGTGTAAGTCTATCAAGATTTAAACATTCACTGATGTAGACCCGATCCTGTCTTGAGGGTGTCCACATTTTATTCTAACTGTCTTAGCTTCACCAATTTAATGTTCTGTCACTTTATTTTTACTGCTTTGTTATCCTTATTATGCTTATCTTTGTATTTAAAGTGGATTTGTCCGTAAATATAAATTAAATAAATAAATAATACACAAAATCCAAAAATTCGCTGGTAAATTTACTGGCTAATAAGCGGAATTAAATTAAAGTTGTAAAGTGGTCATTTTAACTCAGCGAATAACTGGTAATGAGCCCTATTAACGCTTAAATATCCACATTAGAACGGTTGAAAAATCTTCTCCATGTCTGATATCGCATAAAATCCTACAATTATTTTAAAACATAATATAGAAGCTTAACGATTGTATTTCGCTTAATTAATAACCGATTAACATGCGAATAACACCAGTGCTTTTGTCATTTAAAGTTTTAATTTTATTATTTTAAATGGAAAAAAATCATGCACCGGCCTAATGGTGAGAGATAAAAAAAGTTAAATATTCCGGGGAAAAAAGCAACGGCGTTCAAACATTTGAATCCAATTGAAATTATATTCCAGGACACGGAACTCGGTGATGCTAAAAGCTATTAAAGTTCCACATTCTTTATTCAAAATGGAGTGCACTTCCATTATATTGGTAATGGAATCGAACCAGAACATAAATATTATTAGTGGAGCATTATATATGATGTCTAGCGAAAGCTAATTACTTAATACCTAACTATACGAATAGTTATTAACTGACCAGGGTGTGAAGAATTTTGAGTGTGAAAAAAGTATTCTTTTAACGCATCGCTAAAATGTTATTTTTTGAATATTTATTATTTTGTTTTTTTTATTATACATACGTGATTTTATTAATGAATATCTCGCTGTACAAAACCCGTGTATGAAATTTATAAAATGCCTCTAACATTCGTTTTCATAATACAACACTGTAGGTACTTGTATAGGCAAATTAAAATGGCTACCTAACTCCACCCTTTTACGTTCATTATACTAATTAAAATAAAAACGACTTCATATTTGTCTGTCTGTATCTAAATGGAGAATATATCAGATAGTCTAGTTTCTTAATTACACTAAATAAAGGTAAAATAGTTTATAAACAGTTTAGTTACATGTATAAAATATAATAGACAATATTTGTAGCGAAGAATTAAAAAACACATAGATATTTTAATAAAAAAAAATTAAAACTTTCTGTTGAAAAATATCGTATCAAAATTATCGTATTAAAATGATCGTATCGAAAAATATTGTGTCAAAATTATCGTATTAAAATGATTGCATCGAAAAATATCGTATCAAAATTATCGTATTTAAATTTTTGCATCAAAAAATATCGTATCAAAAATATCGTATCAAAATTATCGTATTTAAATTATTGCATCAAAAAATATCGTATCAAAATTATCGTATTAAAATTATCGTATCGAAAAATATCGTATCAAAGTTATAGTACATATTAAAATTATTATCTCATCGAAAAATACCGTATCGTAATTATCGTATTAAATTTATTGTTCAGAAAAATATCGTAACAAAATTATCGTTTTTTAGGATACGCGCTTTAGTGACTTTTAATCGCTGATTACTGTATTTTTCAAAATAAAACATGTTGCAGAAATGCAGCAAAACGCTGCTTAAAACCACTGAAATAGGATAAAGAATATAGTATGGTACTGATGTATCATCAACTGTAAAAGTAATATAAAAAAATATAAATTATGATTAAATAAAACAAATGTTATGTGTTACTATTAATTAGTTTATTCTATAAAAATAGAATTTACCTACGCTGCCGGGTTTCGGGTGTAACGTTCTCCCATCGACTGGTGAAAAGACACTAAATTAGAATACAGATGTTATACAGAAAAATACAGAAAAATTCCCCTCAAGACCCCAGTACATCAAACTGCACCACACTTAGTAAGCAATTATCAATTTTTTTGTACAACTTCTTAGTTTATTTCTACCACATCACCACTGTCCCAAGATGTGTTTTTTCTATTTTTTCTATCACTTCTATGTATCAATATTTATTACCCTTGTGTTTAGATTCTTAAGTATTACAATTTAATTTTTCTGTACAACAACATCTGTATTCTTATTTTAGTGTCTTTTTCACCAGTCGATGGGAGAAGTTACTCCCGAAAACCAGGTTGTGTAGGTAAGTTCTTATTTTTATATGATAAACCAATTAATAGTAGTAACACATAACATTGTTTTATTTTATCATAATTCATTATGAAGTGTTACAAAGTGAATGCCGAATCAATCATCAAAAAAAATATATTTTATACATAAAGGAGTAGGTCTTTCAAAAAGATGATTGGGTTGGGTATAATAAATCGCGTTGAATTTCTGTGGAAGTTTCTCATACACAAAATTTCAACGATTATTAATTCCACTATACCCATTGTTATGAGGAGCATTTTAGTAAAATTTCAATGTTATGATTTTCTATTATAATTTTTAAAACGCTTCGTATCATTATATTATATTCTGTATTATTTCTTTAGTGAAAACCTCCCCGTTCAATAAGGGTGCGGAAAAGCGTTTTGTACAGACCGGGGAGTTGGAAAGTTGTATAGGAAACTTCCCATTTTCATATTATCATGTATTCATCAGTAACGGGTCGGGGCTGTGCCATAAGAAAAATAAACGAAACTGAAAACGTTTTTTTTGGTCGGTAATTTTTCTCTCTCGTTATTTTTGACAACGCAACAGAGACTAAGAAGCTCTGGAAACAAATATGGATTATCTAGGTGTTTACAGGGGCACAATACATTTCTCATTCCGCCCTAGCAATTTTCATTTAGTCGTATCACGTTACAAAGTAATTCTTTCTTTATGAAATATACTGGGGTAATTCGTTTGACTTCTGGGATGGCTACACCAATAAAGTTAGATTGCTCCAAAAAATGCTTATCTATTCTCTATCAAGCAGATGTCAATATAGGGATTAAAAAATTATTAAAATCTGTCGAAAACACAACTCGCGTGTGGATCTTCTGTAACAAAACTCAAACATATATACAAAGTTTCAAAATTTGTCATACATGGTTGTCAGATGATGGGCGGAATGGGGAATGTTGTAATACATCAAGTGGCCACTTAACCCAGCTAATGACAGGTATATGCCCTGTAAACGCCTAGATAACCCTCATTCGTTTCCAGAGTTTCTCTGTCTCTGTTGAGATATCAATAATATCTGATATCAGCCCAGCATTGGTATAATCCAGTTATTTGCCTACATGTATTTGTATTCTTTCAAAAATGTTGTAAAAGAAATATATAATATTTTTTCGCTCTTGGCAACCCTGTCTATATACACTAATGATTGATGCTTTACCGGGATATTGAAATGTATTGTACAGCAGTGTATCCCTTTCCCCCCAATCAGCCGTGAAGCGGCGAGTGAAAGGGACGAGAGAATTGCGTTTGCTTAGCTTTATTGGAAATCGTTGATGTCACTTTGAAAACGTATTTCAAGTACGATCAAATCGGACAGCTTTTTTTGGGAATTTCCAAAGCGAAAGAAAATGGGATAAAACGGTTACCCTTTTTTTAGAAACGGTTTATTCAGAAAAGAGTGTGATAGATTTAAGAAGGACCTTGACCTTGACAAGGTGGATAATTTTTATTTTATTCATATATTTATTATATATTTATTTATTCATTATTTGGGCATAGACATTCAACGACCATCACCCTAAGCATATGAAAGGAGTTAATTTTCTTTTTGTACAAGTGAAAATGTCAAAATTTTGTGCAGAAATTGTATTCAGCAAGTGGATTGCTCCATTGATAGGAGAATTCCGACTTGCATTCGTATGACTTCTAGGTGTATGGAACATTGGATGAGATCTCGCTCTGAGGTAATTATCTGGAACATCCAAGCCAATCTCCTTCAAAACATTTGGGTTGTATATGCTTCTAAAATGCCGCCTTTATAACTCCTGCATCACACCTGTTCTTCTCTATGGCTGCGAATCGTGGCACCTAACCAGGGCTCAAGATAGCAGACTTCTGAGTTTTGAGAATAGGTGTACTAGAAGAATTTTAGGTGTGCGCTTGTTTAACTTTGTAAGGAACACAGAGGTGAGGCAATGGACACAGCGACCCTTGGTATCTACTGTCATCCGGCGAAGGCGTTTCGGTTGGCTAGAGAGCCTTAATCATGCTTGCATATTTACAAGGCATCAGGTTCTCGTCGTCCACTGTTGACAATTTGTCGGCAGTTTGAGTCAGAGCTGCGGGACGTGGACTTGACTTGGGAGGATGCACGGGAGCTGGAGGCCAGTCGCTTGGCCTGGAGGCAGTTTGTGGATTGACTTATGCTACCCCATAGGGAGCGGATATGGTATGATAATGTTGATGCTTCCAGAGATCAGCTTGCAGAAGTGTTTACCCAGGAAAATTGAGGCTAGATACTCTAAGTCTAAGGTACCTATTGTATAGCTTGAATGAAGCCTGGAGGGTCAATTACACAAAAGAACAACATTTCAAAACACCTACACAGGCTTGATAAAAATAACTTTTTGATTTTTGTAATCTCACCGGGAATTGAATCCGGAAATTCTGTGGCGTCAGTCTTGCCGCTACAACACGAAGGGCGCTGGTATTGTTTGAATAAATAAAGTAATAAAATATTCCTCATGTAAGCGTACCTTCTCGTTCGTGGTTGCTTTTGCCGAATTCACGCTACAAATTTTAAGTTCCATCGCTTTGAGGGATTCAATTTATTTATACGAGTTCCTAATTTCTATATTGAGACACTTTGAGAATTTTCTAGGGAAATTGTTAAAGAAGGAATTTTTGCCTAGTACCACCCATTACAGGACGCTTGTCTTTTTCATAATTGATTACCTGCTTACATACTTACAAAATATTAATTCCGACCAGTTAAACCTCATCTGCCAAGTGGGTATTAGTTTTTCCATAACAAATATTAAATATACATAAGTCCTATTGAATTTAAACCTTTTTTAAATTAAATTTAACAAAAAAAAAAAAACTTTGGTTGTCTGTAAAGTCGGTTTAAGGACGATAATTTTACGTGATAACGTCATAAGAAAACATTGATAAAAAATAGCATTACTTTTATGAATTGAATTAAATTATTATTAAGGAGTTTATTGAAAATTATTTTTTTTCCCCAAAAATTAACAGTTTTTTTGTTTTTTCTTCTTGTGTGCTGCTGCTGTCTACACTTTTTACGCGGACGCATCGGCCGATGGAGTGGAGAGAGATATGATTGGCGTCACAAACAGAACGCTTAGGCCGATCGTGCCCTCTCTATCGCTTGTTCCGCGCTCCTTCGCTTGCACACTCGGCTCAGGCGGAACGTGACAATGAGTCATGCTTTTTTCGTGTGTGCAGACGGCGTTCATCGATTTATTAGAGAGTTATCAGCGTCAAAAACATATTGAAAAACAAGGATGTAGAATCATATTCAACTCACTAATTAATCATCATGCCATTTCCCAGATGGGATATAAATCTCTGGCATGATCAAGTAATTGAAAGTGGACATGTGAAATGTCTGAATAATTGGCGTTTGAGCATATAACGATGTTTGAATGTAGAAGAAGTGTGCTAGGATAGAGTCGTGTGGCGTTTTAAACATAAATAATAATGCTGATACCGTTGTTGGGGTGGTATCAATTGAAATTCAGGAGTTCTGCACACTTGCCCTTTGCTGGGGTTTTTAAATGGAAGATTTACATCTTTTTTTTTACCTTGATTAATTATGATGTTCAAGGTTTTTATTTCATCACCGTCTAGTGGATTTTTTGTTATCATTAACTGTTCCTAATCTGATTATTTATATATTCTGTTGGATGAAAGAGGATACATCTGGTGTGGATACAAAGGGAATTTTCTCCGCATCTGAATGTGAGATGATAAGAAAACCACAGAAAACTCATCACGGAGAAGTCGGACTATTGAACTTGAAGATGTGTGTACACGATTTTCCCACCGATTAGCCCTGGGGACTGTAGTGCAGGGTGCTCCGCTTCTTCGTGCCACGTTTTGAAATGAAAATTCGGGAGACAATATACGCGATGTCGTATAGTTCCAATGGCTTCAATCCAGGAAAGTGACGGGAAAAGGGACTTACGGTTTTACTCCTTTGCACGACACTCCAAATATGCCTTGTTGGTTTTGTTGGTTTTCACTTGGTTTTTAATGATTTCGATAACGTTACGATGAAGAGCACGGCCCGGCGAGGCGCTTTTATCCTTCGATTTTATGTTGTTTTGCTCGAGGTTAATGACTCGCGACTGTTGAATGAGCAAAAAATATTCTTAAATATCACATAGTTCTCAATTTAGAAATTTATTTATACCGTTTTATTTCCGAAAAATAGTAAGAAAAGTTGATTACTAAATATAGCCACCATTGGGCACACCCTCACAAAATCTCATCCCTCTCTTTCATACACACATCCGCCTACACATACAAAAGACATATAATTGGTTTAAGTTTTATATTTTTTATTATTTTGTTTTCTTGTAATGTGCGTGTCCAAAAAAATATAAACACATGAATTAAAAATACCTATAAAGATTATTTCAGGCGATTAATTTTGATCAAGTAATTAAACTTTAATTTTACCTTATTTCTGTGATCTAGTAAATAATATACTCGTATGACAATAATACATATATTAAACTATTAAGCTCCCTTTTCCAAAATAAGTTTGGTTATTTTTGCTTCGTTTCTATGGTAGTTTGGTTCTGAGCGATGTTTTTCAGTAAAGCACTAGTTTTGACAACATTTTGAATGTATACAAATACTTGTAGACAAATTACTGGATTATACCCATGCTGGGCTGATATCAGATATAATTGATATAAGTAATATCTGATATCAGCCCAGCATGGGGATAATCCAGTAATTTGTCTACATTCAAAATGTTGTTAAAAAGATTTACTGGTTAAAATATAAAGCATACAAAAAAATGGAGAGACATCTTCAGGCGTCTTCTAGTAAGTAATTAAGTTCAGTAGAGCCTTACCTACACTAATAAAGATGATTGCCAAAAAATGTTCAACAATCTTCTCAACAGATGACACCAGTATTAAACATTTCTGTAATGCGAAACGTCGAAGACGAGTTAAATATATATAGTAGTGTCCAAAATTTGTCATATACTCGTATGGTTATCAGATGATGGGCGGAATGGGGAATGTTGAAGAACATCAAGTGGCCACTTAACCCAGCCAATGACAGGTCATAAGCCCTGTAAACGCCTAGATAATCCACATTTGTTTCCAGAGTTTCTCTGTCTCTGTTGGGATATCAATAACACTAGTTTTGAATTTATCTGCAGAAGACTTCGTGTCTCCTAAAATAAGCAAGAATTCAGCTCATTTTTTCATGTAACAAATAAATAAAATTCATTGCACTTGATGTACCAATGCAGTTCCCTATGCACCATAGGGTGTGGGTAAGGGAAAATAGGGGCAGCATTAGTATATTTTATCTAAATATGTGACTTAACAGTCACACCTCGTTTCCTATCATCGACTTTATTCATTTAGAAGTTGCGTGAGACTTTTTATAGTTTTTCTTTTAGCGGTTGATTATCACTTACCGCATGTTACACCCCCTATGCTAGTTTACACTATTCAAGGCATTATTCAAGGTGTAAATTAATTAAATGAACACGTGGTGTTGGAAAAAGAAGGGTGAAAGTAGACTGAATGCTGTTGAAATGCGATCTATGTGTGGTCAGACTATGTATGATATGTGTTACAAATGTCGAAATTAGAGCAGAGTGCAAGGCTGAGATAAGCATCATCGACAAAATTAAGAAAGGGCTTTTACGATGGTTTGGTCATGTGGAGCGAATGAGTGATGAAAGAACGGCTAAAAGAAGTTTAAATGCAAGTGTGCCTGGATGTAGAAGCCGAGGAAAGCCGAGAAAGACATGGCATGACCAAGTACGACCAGTACTTGAAAGTGGACATGTAAAAAGTCGAAATAATCGGCGTATGTACATGAGAAGATGTATGAATGTAGAGGAAGCAAAGGAAGTCTGTCAGGACAGAGTGGTATGGCGTTTTAACTATAACTTTAACAATTTAACTATAGTAATGAGAATCCCCGGAAAATTAAGAAAGAAAAAATTTCATCCTCAGAAGAGGCTGTCGAATAGTATGAAAAACATGTTTTTGGTGTTCACTTTATGAAATTGTACATAAACGCTAACGGAGAATTTTTTGAGAAACAATAAATTCATTTTTCACTATTTACACACTTTACTCTCGTAATAAAATAAAAATGGTCGTAACTTATGGATAAAAAAAATTCTTTCAACCGGCACAAAATTAACACAAAAAAATACTGCGCAGAATCTCCCTATCCAGGGGAGTATCATAAATCTTTCGGGTTTACAATTTTAAGGGAGGAGCGCGGGGTTAAATTGTTTTCAAAACGTCCTGCTTTGAAGAACGTACAAAATACAAAATATCTACGTATTTTCGCATAGATTTATGGCGTCGAACCACCTAAAACAGCCCACGCTAATTAAAATGGGATGAATTCAATTAAGATATTGGATTGTTTATCTGTCAATTTGAAATGATTAAATTATTCAGTTTATTTCTGCCGTTTGTGAAATTAGCACTTGAAGGACTGTGGTAAAATTTACGTTTGAAAATGTCTCAACGGTTCATTTTATGCGTGTACCATCTTCGAATCTATCTGTCCTTTTCACGCGTACACATACTGTCGACATAATAAAATTGGCGCTTTTGGGTAAGCGAATTTCGTAAAATAAAATTATTAATGAAAATATTGATTAGAACACTTAAATTGACGAAATAAAATTAAAAAAAAGTATTATGTATTGAATCTCATATCATTCCTTAGTGATAACAGCTTATTGAGTGGGTTATATATATTATATATATATATATATTTCATTTCCAGATTTAACCTATTTCTCTAGACGAGTATTCTGCAAATTTTGTGAATTTGACGTTACTGTGTTACATGTGTAGACTTTATCAACGACTATAATGTCTAGGTGCATTAAACGATCTTTTTGTTTAAAAAAAAATAATGGAGGATTAGATAAACTCCAAGAAAATGGATCGAAAATGACCCCGTTTATTAAATAACGTAGTACATATAACACCAAAACATAAAAGAAATTTTGTTGAATTAATAAATTATTTTATTTAGTAATTTAGTTTTCAAATAATGGGTCCATAAATGGCTGTTCTTTTTCTTGATTGGGTTGAAATCAACCTTGATCTACGTGTGTATTCATTAATGTTCCGGAATGAATTCTAAAACTCAAGTGGTTTATATAATACAACCTGGTTTATATGAAAATAGGAATATTTCCGACCTATCTTTTCGGTTCAAAATTCTAAATAATCAAATAAATAGTCCTTATCTTCTGGAGAATATTTCCATCAACTGTCCTGTCAGATTTACATGACAAACAAACCTATTAATAATTAT
Organism: Micrasema minimum; assembly: GCA_022494985.1. Classification (NCBI taxonomy): domain Eukaryota; kingdom Metazoa; phylum Arthropoda; class Insecta; order Trichoptera; family Brachycentridae; genus Micrasema; species Micrasema minimum. Next base: position 68,284 of record JAGVSP010000981.1, read on the forward strand.
ATTCAAAACTCATTTATTTATCGTAATTGTTCCGTGTTTAACAAATATTGCCCCCACTTAGATATCTTGAAGCATGGAGTTGGAAAAATAAGGATGAAAGTAAATTGAATGCAGTTGAAATGCGATCTCTCAGGCGAATGTGTGGTAAAACGATGTATGATAGGTGCACTAATGTTGAAATTAGAGCAGAATGCAAGGCTGAGATAAGCATTATCGACAAAATTAAGAAAGGTCTTTTACGTTGGTTCGGTCATGTAGAGCGAATGGATGATGAAAAAACGGCTAAAAAAATATATGATGCGACTGTGCCTGGATGTAGAAAGTCGAGGAAGGCCGAGAAAGACATGGCATGACCAAGTAAAACAAGTGCTTGAAAGTGGGCATGTAAGAAGTCGGAATAATCGACGTGTGTGCATGAGAAGATGTATGAATGTGGAGGAAGCAAGAGAAGTATGCAGGACAGAGTGTGTGTGGCGTTCTATCCTCTCTGCCTACCCCTTCGGGGAAATGGCGTGATGGTTAGTTAGTTAGTTTAGTTAGTTAGATATCTTTGACAATAAACTTTAAACTGTTCGAAGTTGTAAAGTAATATTACAGGTATTTATTGTATCTTACCCATCCTTCTCCCTTTTCCCTAACTTAACCCTCCCTTACCTTCCCTGCAGTGCATCTCTCTTTTTCTTATGTTTTTCTTTTATAATTTTAAAATTATCTCATTTCTAATTTTTTATTTCCTAAAAGTTGTATAACTTGTAGCATTCGTTTGATATTTGTGAAAAGCTGTAATTGGATTATACATACATATGCAATTACCTTAATACTAATTAAGACTGTTGTTTTTCCGTAAATAAAAATAAAATAATAAATAAAATAAAAAAAATAACACCACGATACACGAAAAATTTGGTTAAATAAACCAGGTACATGACATTATTGTGAAGTTACTAAATGGGCCCACAAATGGCCATTACTTTTACCTGTCTGGGTCGAAATCAACCCAAATCAGCCTATGTGTATATTTTAATTGAAATCATACAATTTTATGTATTAATAGCACATAAATTATAAAGCTAAGTACACGAACTTTGGTTATAAACGACTGTTGTCAGTAATAGGTTTATTAATGATCATTGCTTCCATGTGGAGTGGTATGTGCCTGGGTCGAAATCGACCCCTTTCTACCTGCGTATTTACGTTTGTATTAAATAATACACACGATGATATCATAATAAATGATAAATTAAGTTAAATCAGTGACATTAAATTATTATTCATGGGTCCTACAATGCCCATTACTTCTACCTGTCTGGGTCGAAATTGACCCCGGTCCGCCGCGTAACTCACCAGTGGCGGCTCTCTAGACAAAGATAGTGGGGCCAAATTTAGGGGGAGGGAGAAAGCGCTATTAATCACTCTGTCTCAAGACATGAATAATTTTACTTAGTAAATCTGATTTGAATAAAAAATAAGAAACAATTATGCCCGACCAGGGGCGGCTAGTGGAGAATTTAAAATTTGTGTTATTTAAATTCATTATTTTTTATACGTTGGATTTTAATGACGCTTTGTTGATGCAACACTTGTAAAATGTATGTAAGAAGCTTCTTTTTGTTAGTACAATTTAGTTAGTTAGTTATTCTTTATAAATTACATAAAATCCGAACTTGGTGTATAACTCATGGTCATTTTTACAATGTCCTTAAAACATTTTTACTTAATACTTTTTTCTTTTTTTTTTTTTCTCTTAATTATTATTAACTATGTATTCAAATATGTTTTTACCAACTGTTTTACAGTGATAAATCATCCTGTTTTTTTTTTAAAAAAAAAAAATCCAAAAATGTTGTATTTGTAACTTGTAACATGAAAATGTATTTATAACTAAAAAGCCATATATTTGGCTGTCTTAGAACGGGGTATCAACCCTAGTTAGACAGTTAAAGTACTAAATAAATGTATAATGTTATGTATGACTATATAAATAAAATAAATTTAAAAAAAAAAAAAATAAAACTACCGATTGGTATAATTTATTTAACTACCCCAACATGCCAGGAGGTCTAATGATAGAGGGGATCATCACAAACATCCAGACTTGAGAAAAATTACTTTTGGTGTTGGCTTTCTTATCGGAATTAAACCCGGAACCTCTGTTTCTTGAGTTCAACGACCTTTGTAATTTTGAAAACTGTTTTAAATACATTTTAGTATTGTAAAATAATGAATTTAATTTATGTGTATGATCCGTGATGTATCTCTGCCTACACATTTCCGCACATTTCCGTACACTTCTTTTCCTTCTTCTACATTTATAATATTATCTCGTACGCACGTCAATTTTTTTGACTTTTCACGTATCCTTCAAGTATTTGTTTTACAAGATCATGCCCTGTCTTTCTCAGCCCTTTTCGAATCCTACACCCAAGCACATTTGCATTATAACTTCAACGAACTGGCTTACAATCTACATCATATTTGGAGTCGAATGTGTAATATGACCTTTAAAACTAGGGTGAATTTTTTTTTTCTTCTCAAACACATTAAGTAAAATTGCATGAATTCTTATTAAAATGTGTTTTTTTTTGTGTTCTTTATGAAAAGTAATCATTTGAATTAATCACATTTGAAAACAATTCCTAAAAATAATTATAAACTTCTTAATCAATTTATTCGATAACTATGGGTCAAATAAAATTTTTAAAAATCTACAATATCGAATCCAAATATAATGTAGGTTCACTGGTTTCCTGCTTGTACATCGAGTTTTGTTACACCGTCGTATACGTAGGTCCCTATTTATATTTTAAGAAATAAGAAAATGATATTACCAAAGTTATCGGAAGGAGCCGCCACTGATTAGTTTCACTAAGGCAAGTGTTGCGACCGAGAAATGATATACAAGGAAAGTTCTTTGAATTAGCAGTGGCGGCTCGGAGCAGTGTGGGCGATGGGGCTGAATATATTTTGTGTAATAATCCCTTATCAAACTCGCTCTCATTTCTTAGAGCTGTACTGCGTATAGAAAGTTATTCATTAGCATAATAATATATATCATGCACATGTACTGAGATTTATCTTATTTTATTTTATTTAAACACGACTTTCATCATTATCATCATATCCGCTCTGTGTGTAGAGCATTGGAATAAGCGATCGACCGCAGACGGATTGTCAACAGTGGACGAACAGGACGCCAGAACCAGATGCTTAGTAAAATAGGCAAGCATGGTTAAGGCTCTCATGCGGCATACGTAGATATGACCTAGCCAGCCGAAAGGCCTTCACCAGATGACATCTTGTCTATTTTACAGTTCCTTAACTAACTAACTAACCATCACGCCATTTTCCCGAAGGGGTAGGCAGAGAGGATAGAACGCCACACCACTCTGTCCTGGCACACTTCTCTCTTGCTTCCTCCACATTCATACATCTTCTCATGCACGCACGTCCATTATTTCGACTTCTTACATGCCCACTTTCAAGCACTTGTTTTACTTGATCATGCCATGTCTTTCTCGGCCTTCCTCGATTTCTACATCCAGGCACTGTCGCATCATATATTTTTTTAGCCGTTCTTTCATCATCCACTCGCTCTACATGACCGAACCTTCGTAAAAGGCCTTTCTTAATTTTGTCGATAATGTTTATCTCAGCCTTGCACTCTGCTCTAATTTCGACATTTGTACACCTATCATACATAGTTTTACCACACATTCGCCTGAGAGATCGCATTTTAACTGCATTCAATCTACTTTCGTCCTTCTATTTCCAACACCACGCTTCACTACCATACATAAGGGTTGGTACCAGAACTCTATTATGAACTGCCAATTTAGACTCTTTTGATAAGCACAGTTGATAAGCACAGTTCCTTAATTTTTCCAATTAAGATAAAAAGAGTATTCTTAAGAATATTATTGAAAGCGAATTTAAAAGCTTAATTTAAATTATAATGGATATACTTGTAATATACACAAATACTGTTAATTTAAATATGTAACTCGGTGCTCGACTGAGTTTCGAAAAATATAAAGATACATCATAAATTTGCTTACATTAAATTTGGTGTGCGGATGTGGAAAAATCCACCATCACTGCCCGAGTCAAAACCGAAATTTATGGCGGTCGTTTCCGGCCAGGAAGCACCAAAAAGCATTTCCAAAACCGTGACAGAATTTCGCAAAATTAAATATGCTAGATGTAGTCGTTACTGTCATTCGTGGTACAATTGAATTAAATTTTGTTTAACATTGTCAGCCTCTTGTGGCGGTAGCGCGTGCTACCAGGCATGAGGTCGCGGGTTCGATTCCCGATGGGGGTCAGTGTGAAATATTTACAATGATTTAAATGTGATATTCACATAAAAAATACTTCATATGTGATACGTCGGACTGGCGATGAAGCGTAAGACTGTAACCAATTATCAAGATTCACTGCACTTGGTGTGGCAGAGCAGTGACTTATGCATCATTGGGTGCGGATAAGGAAGAGTAGTAGTAGTATAGTAATGTATGTAAAAAAAAATAAATGTAAAATTTTTAGCAAAACGAGGATTATGGTGGAATTTGATGTTTTGGTGTGAGATTTGGGTGCCTTAAGGCGCCGTTGTCCGTTTCGCGGTGTAGATAAAAAAATAATTAAATAAATGAAAATAAACCAATAAAACTTATAAACATGGAGTAACAGAACTTGTAGTACAACCTGAAAACTGGTGAATCTACATCGTATTTGTAGTCGAATGTGCAATAAATATGACTTGAATCTGAGCTTGAAATTTTTTATAGTTTTTCTTCTTTTAAAAGCTTTCATAAGTACAAAAAAATTATCATAAAAAATCGACTCCAAATGTGATGCAGATTCACTGGTTTCCCGCTTGTACATTGAGTTTTGTTACACGGTGTATATTATATACACATAATTGGGTTCTTTCCGATTTTTTATTTTTTTATTTTAAAAAAATGATTGAAAAATTACAATATCAAGGGAATTTTAAAAAAAAATTTACGATGTCATATGATTTTTTTAGCGCGGTTTGAAATTGCGCTTTTTTAAAATGCTCGCAAAATCCTCCAATCAATACGGGCGCTCACTCCGGAATGAATTTCCCGCCTTCCACGGTAGACGGATATGACGTCATTAGCCGGGCGTTAAAAGTCACTCGTAATTTCGTGTTTTTAAAACATAAATTTATAAATGAAAACAACATTTTTGATCATTGTGTTTTATATCGTTGGAATTGTAAAAATATACTTTAAATATTTATAACGTTTTCAAGGATATTCATGCTATCAGGAAGAACCCTATTTATGTCGCTTTTTCTTTAACACCGTCGATATGTATTCCTATTTTACAATGCATCAGGTTTCCGGTGTCCTGGACGTCCACTGCTGAAAATCCGACGTAAATTAGGACCTACGAGACCTGACTTGGAAGGACGCATTGAGATTGAGCAGTTTTTGGAATCCATATGTAACTGTCTGGTAAAATTGTTTTCGACTCTTCGAAATCTGACCGAATGGGTAGGTGTGTCATAAAAATATGTACAAAAATTTTTCTTTCGCTTTAAAGAACAAATCAGTATAGGTATTTTGAAATAATATAATAAATAAATAAATTAAAACCAGGATACTTACTTGGCAGAGAGGCAGAAAGACTTCACCGATAGAATCGTCTCTAGAAAAGCGATCGTAGTCGAAAACGTGGAGGTGGAGTACCTAAAAAAGGAAAAAAATATTTATTAATAAAACAAGAATAATGCATTATTATTATTATCCAAAAAGTAGAGTATTTAGAGATCGGCTGCCAGCTCTCGCGCATCCTCCCAAGTCAAGTCCACGTCCCGCAGCTATGACGTAACCTGCCGACGAATTGTCAACAGTGGACGACCAGACGCCGAGAGAACCTGATGCCTTGTAAAATAGGCAAGCATGGTTAAGGCTCTCGGGAGGCATACGTAGTATATGGCCTTGAAACGCCTTCGCCGGATGACAGTAGATACCAAGGGTTGCTGTGTCCGTTGCCTCACCTCTGTGTTACAAAGTCAAACCTCCGCACACCTAAAATTCTTCTAAGACACCTTTTCTCAAAACTCAGAAGTCTGCTATCGGATTTGGGCCCTGGTTATAGTGCCACACGATTCGCAGCCATAGAGGATAACAGGTGTGATGCAGGCGTTATAAAGGCCTTGGCATCGCTTGGCCTGGAGGCAGTTTGTGGATTCCATATGCTTCACACAGGGAGCGGATATGGTATGATGATGATGATGATGAGAGTATTTAGGGCACCTCATTAAGTTAGGAAGAGACAACAAAACAGCCAAAATAGACAGCCGAATTAGGCTAAAATGGGCAGCGTTTGGGAATGTGTCCCACATTATGAAAAGTCAAATTCCTAACAATCTTAAATACTTCCAGTGCTGACTTGTGAGGCTAATAAATTTCGTATCGCGCTAAGGGCAATGGAGCGAAGCATGCTCGGCATCAGTTTAAGAGACCGTCACTAACAAGGAGGTAAGAACACGGACTAGAGTCATAGACGTCATAAAAGCTATCTCCCAGCTGAAGCGGACATGGGCTGGACATGTGGCACGCCAGAGTGAGGACCGGTGGTCGAAACGCCTGCTGAACTGGAGACCTAGAGCTGCAAGGAGACCTGTAGAAAGACCACCAAGACGGTGGGCAGTAGGGTGGCCCAAAAATGATAAATTTACCCTACACCTCAGGGCACCCGCTAAGTTTTTTTTACTTTGGTTGATAGTAGTTAAGTCCTAAAAATTTCAATGTCCTAGGTGGAATAAAAAGCTATGCTCAACGTTTCCAAGGTTTTAAAATTTTTGTAATTTTCCCATTAAAAAAAAAAAGTTTTTTTTGTGAAAGAAATACCAAGAAAAATGTGTTAAAAAGAGTTGAAAAAGTTAGAACTATCAATGGTTGTTTGTGAGGAGTGCTTTTATTTCAAGTGATTATTTTGGACTTTTTGTGAAAATATGGCTTTGTCATCTACTATAACACGTCAAGCGGACTCTATATTCATGATAGGTGTCAAAGATTTAGAACCAATATCTAGATTGAATCAGCTACCATTCGTCATCAATATTATACTATGAAATAAACTAATTTACTACTTCCCAGGTAGTTGTACTTAATTTAGAACAACCCTCAAAATGCCAGATTTTATCATATTTTTTCTTAATATTACATACCTTTGAGCACTGTCTTCCAATTAGAATATTAGCTTCAAACTTTACCTGAATACTTGTTTTACCACTGATAAAAAAATTAGTGGGTGCCCAGACATGTAAACTAGTTTTGAATTTTTTAATGTATAATATGGGCCACACTAATGGACAGACGATATAAAAAGTACTGCAGGATCCGGATGGCAGCTGAATTATATTTCGACTTTAGACGACATGTTCCCACAACTATTATTGTGTAGATCTTTTTTTCCGCTCGTTGGTCATTTATAGATCCTGAAGCTGCGAGGGTCGAAAATAAAGATTATTATAATTCAAGGTAACTTTGTCCGTATTTTGTTTTGACAATTGTATCCCATAACTCACCAGCCATGAGATAAATCCTGATGATATTAATTGAAACCCAGTAAAGGCTCCGCTATCTCGCAGAACAAATATTATCTTAGTTACGAACGTTTTTTCAGGAGAGAAAACACAAATATTGTTTTTAGATATATGTGCTCATTTCGTTTCAGAAATAATACTGAAATGAGATTTATCAGACGTTAATTCAAACAGTATTCTGTTATTTGTTTTATTGTTTTTCCTTATGTAATGCAATATTTTTCGATTTATTATTTATACATGGCGTAACAAAACTCGTAGTACAAACCGAAAACTGGCGAATCTACGCCATATTTGGAGTCGAATGTGTAATATGACTTTTTAATCTGAGCTTAAAAAATAGTTTTTTTTTTTCTCGAAAAAGCTTTTATAAGTTCGTGAGATTAAGTAGAATTCTACGAATTCTTTTTGAAAATGCGATGTTTTTATTTGTTTTCTCTATGGATGGTATTAATTTTGACTAAATAAATTATATTTGATAACGATTTGCAAAAATATCGACGGTCCCAACGTATACTGTCGAATCTGAAAAAAAGGCAATTTTCGTTTTATTATTTTTAAACTGTCCAATTTACATAATATTTTTAGGTGGTAAAAAAAAATATATTTGATTGAAAAAACTCTTTTTTTGACTACCTGAAATATGATGTAAATTGGACAGAATAATACAATACAATGAAAGTCGCATTTTTTCAGATTCGACAGTATACGTTGAGACCGTCGATTTATTGAAAAAAAAATTCAACTCTTACTCAATTTTCATGAAAAGTATGGGTGAAATAAAAAAAAAATATTCTTCGAAATCGACTCTAAATAAGACGTTTATTCACTAGAGCCTGTTTGGATATCGAGTTTTGTTACACCATACATTATTTGTTGTATATTGATTCATTTAAAAAAAAAAAAAAATACTTAAAATATTTGTCATATTGCCAGATCGTTGTCGTGGGTCACTTCTGAGTGAGTCGCTGTCTTTCTGTCTGATTAGATTGATTAATTGTGATTGTAAAAGAAAATACACGCGAAATGTTAATAAATTAATTTAAAGACTGGCGGCCGATCGCTTGGCTTGGAGGCAGTATGTAGAATCCATATAGGAACCGGATATGATATGATGATTATTATGATGAAAAAAAAGTCATTCGTAGTACCTAACTACGAGACGGTTCAAAATAAACCAAAACTTATGTTTTAATCTTCTAAATTTAGTTAAAAAATCGGCATGATTTAAAAATACTCATAAAATGAAAGCAATTTGAAATGACCAATTGTATATAATGTATATAGACCAATTGTATATAACAAATGTGGACTCATTTTATCTGTTTTCGTTATCTCGGATGGGAATGAAGTTTTTCGTTGGACAAAAAAAATTAATTTGGATTCTCGCTACGATGCAACCATTTTAAAAATGAATAAAAAACTATAACATACACCATATTTATTGTTCTTTTAAAGTAACTACTAAAATTTGTGTTTTTTTTTAAAGATGAGTTTAGTAAACAGTCATCCAATTCATTGATTAACTTTTAGAAACGGAGAAAAATGAAATTATGACAGGTTTTTTCTTTGCTGCTTGCTTATTTTCTGCATGATTCCTTGGGTACTTGATGGCATATATGCTCCATTTGGTCCTTTTTATTTTGATGGAAATTTTTTTTTGAAAAAACATTAAAAAAATATTAGATAGGTCCCTGGAAGAGCGATTTGAACGAAAGATGAGAACGACTCTTATATTATGTCATTAAATTACTGCAGTGATAATAATTAACTGATGGCGCAAAATAATATATATTATATAAAATGTTATTGATATCCCAACAAAGACAGAGAAACTCTGGAAACGAATGTGGGTTATCTAGGCGTCTACAGGGCTTATGACCTGTCATTGGCTGGGTTAAGTGGCCACTTGGCGTATTACAACATTCCCCATTCCACCCATCATCTGATAACCATATATGACAAATTTTGGAACTACTATATATATTGAAATCGTCTTCGTCATTCCGCTTTACAGAATTGCTCTATGCTAGTGTCATCTGTTGAGAAGACAGGTCATAAGCCCTGTAAACGCCTAGATAGCCCACATTCGTTTCCAGAGTTTCTCTGTCTGTGTTGGGATATCAGTAATATCTGATATCAGCCCAGCATGGGTATAATCCAGTAATTTTTATACAAGTATTTGTATTCATTTCAAAAAATGTTGTTTAAAAAGATATAAAATGTCTTTGTAAAACTGACCCTGCTCTGTAGTTTTTGTATGGGAAAGCCTTCGAAGTAAAATGTCTCGTTCCACCGCGGGTTGAGGGTCCGTCTTTTAATCTTAGTTTCCAGGCGGTGCTTCTTGTCTGGCAGGAGAGTCACTCGGACGTAGGGGTCTGAGGTTCCACTCAAGTCCTTTGCTGGCAGCTCTTTCCCCTGAAAAAGGAAACAGTTTCATTAAATAAATAAAAAAAAATGTTTTTAATCGCAACGAGAAAATAAATTAAATTGGTGAAGCTAAGACAGTTCGAATAAAATGTGGACACACTCAAGACAGGATCGGGTCTACTTCAGTGAATTTTTAAACCTTGATAGACTTAAACCGAAAAAGTCCAGTTCCCGTCTTGAGTTTACAATACGACACGATCGAGACAATGGGGCATGAAAACCATAGTTAGTTTTGTGGTAACTAAGAAACAGCACGTCATTATTTCTCAACCTATGGACTGGAATACAAAAAATCACTTGAGTCAGTAATACCTGAATAATTGTAAAATAAAGTTATTATTCAACTTTTATACGTATTTTCCGGACAAACCTCGTACAAAAGTTTCAAAAATCTAATGAACTCCCTGAGACCGTCAGAGAAATAAACGGAATAAATGAATTTAGAAGCTACCTCTTTAGTAAAATACTAATATAAGAACTTTAAAATGTTATTTTATTATTGAAAAATTATATATAATAACAGTAAGATTAAATAAACATAAACAAACAAAAAAATGGCAATGTTTTTCAGCCCATGTATTTATGGTATTGTAATAAAAAACATTGAGGTCGGTTTTCCAACGACGCTTAAGAAATTGTATAAAGGGTTTAAATAAAAAAATAATGTATGAAATACGTACCGTAATCAATAAACACGAATGAATAGGTAACTCTTTTGTCTGGAAGTAACGCTAAGGGATATTTTTAAAATATGTCAACGTTAATTTCCTTACAGGAAATTATATTACTAAGTAAAGCATAATAAACTGCTTCTTTACATTATATTCCCAAGTCGCAACCGATGGTGCATAAGGCACCGTATTGGTCCACCAGATGCATGAAATTTAGAAGCTTAGTCTTACGCTTCAGTGCCCCAAGGAATCGTACACGAAATCTTGATTTAAAAGATGTCTCGATATACAAGCGGGAAACCAATGAATCTACGACATATTTGGAGTCGATTTTTTTAGAATATGTTTTTTTTATTTGACCTATCGTTTTCGAGAAAATTCAGTACAAGTATGCAAATTGTAGTATGAAAACCTTAATCAAACTTAGCTGCTTGAGAGAGATTTAATATAAATCATTAAGAAAACAAATTTAAAAAAAAAACAGCATGGGTGCAGTTCACACCAGGTAGAAGTGAAACCTTAATACAACTAAGCAGAACAAGAATGAGATTAAATGTTGTATCAGTATCGGTATTGACTCATTGTTATTACTAATTATTTTTTATCAATATATGACTGTGAAATACCGCGTCAAGGCGCCTTCTCCCTCGGTTTTGCTACAAAATTTTGGGAGTCGAATCTACCTCTTCAGATACATGAATAGAACAAATTCTGTTTTATAGCCTAGGACCTCCACATTATAAAAGTATAAGGGTGCCGGCGATCAACTGGTAGATGTATCTGATGAGGTAGATGGAACTACTGCCAGCCGGCGAAACTGTGTTCTATCTCATTCTCTCGCAGGCTAAATCCCATAGATCTATATGTTTGTCTCTTTTTAGTGTCGCTTTTTTTCGTTTCATAGAGTTTCAAATCACTCCCAACGAATTCTAAAGAAGTTCACTTTTCACTTAAAAAAACACACTAAATACTGCTTTTGTGCAATTTTACTTAAGTGCCATACTGATAAATTTTTTTATAAGAAAAAACATTTTTTTCGAGCTCAATAAACAAACCACATTACACATGTCGACTCATCGATTTCTATCAACCGAAAAATCACGAAAATGAAACTGTAACAATCTTTAATTTTAATAAGTCTGGTAAATATTAAAAGCAATCCTTCCTATAAAAAAAAACATATTTAAATCATGACGGTATGCGTTCTCAGAAAAATTTTGTCAGCTCTAGATAGACGTTGATATACTGATTACCTCAAATTTACGTCACAAATTCGATACACGAGTCGAAGTGTAAACACGGCCTTAGATGACGTCACACATGCGGTCTTTATCCACCGCATCAGTGACGTCACTAGAACCCGACTATTTAACAGGTAGGTCTCAAAACATACTAGAACCGAATTGTAGAAACAGCATTTTATAATGTAGTATCTAATACATCGTACGCTTTACTTCAAAAATAACAAATGGTTATGCAAAATCTTGCATTTTCAGGAAAGCGATTTAATTTTTTTGTAATGTTATTTAATTTAAATTCTCTGTAAGTAATGCCTTCACACTGCAGTAAATCATTCACTAAAGAGACGGATTGGAGTCAATTCTTTCAATGTTTATAACATCAAACTGAACCTAAACACACCATTTTTCGGTCAATTAATTACAAAAACTGCTTTGTACACCTTTTCATGATTAAAACTATCAAATTTAAATGTATTGTAATCCGTCATGCAACTACAATGAAAGCCCCACCTTTCCTAGACATTGCTTTAAAGACTATTGAGTCTTTTTTCAGTCCAGCCAACTCTACCGATTTTTTCAACAAGCTATGAGCGATTTAAGATTGTTAGTGTGATAAAAATACGGATGAATTTTACGATATATGTACGCGAACAAATGCTTTCATATGTTCCATGCCTACCACCGTCTTCGGCTTATGTATTATAATTGTCATTGTTTCCATCACCCAAACCAATGCAAGTGGGCCCAAATTAACAGTGGTAGGATGGTATATACTGAACCCGATCATTATTTATTAATAATTACAACCACCGTGTGGAGACGTGTATCCCGCCTCGCCAGGCCCCCCCATATCAGACATCCTAATCAAATCAATCGACCTAAATATTTGATACCAAATTTTTACATGGTGCAATGCTGAAGTTCCATCAACTACTTTCTTAATGGTTTTCGAAACAGTACTTCTGACTAAAGCGTCATTATTACAGGTGTAGAAAATATAGTCTAAAACTTTTTTATGCCCTGATAAAGACCCCTAAAGTTAAATTTCTATCCAATAGGAGAACACAATTAGAACAAAAAAATAGAAACGAAATAGTTTGTTTTTTGGTGTAATTCAAAAAAAAAAACGATTCTTTGCAGATAAGAGATCGATTTCTAAATTAAAGCTAACACATTTTATCAAGATCAAATTTTTACAGTAGTACGACATAGTAAGATATTAGTTACCCAATTTTTGACCTCTAGGAAATTAAATGAAGATGAGCCGTTCCTAGTAGATGTTTAAATTCCAGCTAAAATTTCGCAAACAAAATGGTTGAGTCTGCCGAAGTGCAAACTTATCTAATGAAAAACTGGTATTCACCATCCGGAAGAGCGGGCTAACTATTTAACTGTACTTTGTTCTCAAAAATACATTGGCAGGTTGAAAGGTACAAGGGAACAAGTTGGATATCTAGGAATTTTGAAAAGCTTAATGACCAGTACATACAGCTGGCCAGAAACTCAATACAGCAATATAAAATAATTCATTTGAAAATTTCGTTTTTAATGGATTTCCCAAACACGTTACGTGTGACTTTTATTTTGACCGTTATAACGTCTAATAAATCGATGAACCCGCGCACACAAGAAGGAAAAGAACAAAAAAGCATGACTCATTGTCACGTCCGCCTATATTGCTGTTGCAAGTGGCGCGCGAAATCAAGCTATAGAGGCACTTTTGCCTAGTCGATTTTGAAAAGCGCATCTTCAAACACTCCTAAAAAACGATACTCCCGAGTATGAACAGCGTGGAACATTTGAAAAAATTTAATTTTCAATTAACTCCTGCTGTTTTAAATATTTGAAAATTCCGTACTAATTAAAAAATTTTCTGCTAAAATGCTTATGCAAATATCTCATGGATGACTTCTTAGAACGTTATACATGTGAAATTATCGCGCCATTCTCGATATTAACATACAAGTTCTGATAAGTTTTTTACATGAAAAGAAACCTATAAAAACTAGTGGAAATTTGCATGTTATTTTAATTTGAAAATAATATTTTTTACAAAGCCTATAAAAATTTGTGCTTGAAAATAGGAATCGACAAACATCGAAGTGATTAAATTTTCCGTTCATTCAATTCATATATTTGTGAATAATTTATCAAAGCCATTTTGGCTGTTGATAAAATAAAGTAAATATTAATTTTGAAAAATCTCAAAAATATGAGGCAGAGATCTATCTCAGGTCCATTTGATTCCAAGCGTTGTCCGTTTGAGATGTCAGTCCCTAACGCACCTGTAAGTTGTCAAGTGCAACGATCGTTACGTCATTTGTTTTACCCGAGCGGGCGCTCAAGGTCGTGGCCTTCTTAGGCTTGGGTTAGACACTGAAGTATCAGCTCAATGAACATATTAATATGAAATAAAATATTTCTCTACTATACCAGCCCGCAGAGAACGGTAGAGCCGTGTGTGGTTTTGTGCGATATGTGTTAAGAGCAATTACGGTCTTGTAATCGATAAAATTACTATTCAATGGATTGTTTATAATGACAAATTGAGCTATTAAAATTTCTGATGTATTATTTAAGAGCGATCAATACAATATCCAGGAAAATTCACGATAAATAAGACAAAGTATCTACAAGCTGGGACTAAATTTTCAACATTTATGAAGTCTTTCAAACGAAGTCTGGAACATTAGTATTAAGATGAATATATTCATATTATTATGTCAAATATCACGGTACCAATTAAAATTACTTGTAGTGAAGCGTGTAACCTTTTAAAAAGATTTTGAAACTTAGACTGAATGCTGTTGAAAATGCGAATACAATTAATTAAAATGTAGGTGTACTATGTATGATAGGTGTACAAACTTCGAAATACTGAGCAGAGTGCAAAGCTGAGATAAGGCATTATCGACAAAATTAAGAAAGTGCTTTTACGATGTTTGGTCATTGTGGAGCGAATGATTGATGAAAAGAACGGCTAAAAGAAGTTTTAAATGCAAGTTTTCCTGGACGAAGAAGCCGCTGGAAGGCCGAGAAAAGTCATGCATGCACAAGTTACGTCAAGTACTTGAAAGTGGACACCGTGAAAAAAGTCGGAATAATGACCGTCTATGTACAAGGAAAGAATGTAAAATGTTAGAGGAAACCAAAGGAAGTCTGATCAGGACAGAGTGGTATGGCGTTCAAATCCTCTCTGTCTACCCCTACGGGGTAAATGGAACACCGTGAATGGTTTAGTTGTTAGTTAGTTAAGTTATCCACAATTTAAAAGTGGTGTCGTGAAGAGCGATTATGTGTTTCAATACTTAGGTAAAGCGTGGCGTAGCAAACAATACCCTATAACTAGATGGAATCCAGTATTTATGCACTGCTACGACAGTGCTCTATGCACCATGAGGTGCTAAGAAAAAGTAATTCTTCCCAGCGCATAATATCACATTATGTTTTCAATTTGTTAAAATAAATGGATTATTATTAATATTTATTATTAATTGAATATATTATTAAGCGCTTCCGATAAGCATGAATTTCCTTGAAAACGTATAAATATTTAAAGTATATTTTTACAATTCCAACGATATAAAACACAATGATCAAAAATGTTGTTTTTCATTTATAAATTTATGTTTTAAAAAACACGAAAATACGAATGATTTTTAACGCCCGTTATTTGCTAATGACGTCATATCCCGTCCACCGTGAAAGGCGTGAAATTCATTCCGTAGTGAGCGCCTATATTGCTGTGACGTCACACGCGCATGCGCGCCAAAATGGAGGATTTTGCGAGCGATTTGAAAAGCGCTATTTCAAAACCGCGCTAAAAAAATTCATATGACATCGTAAAAATTAAAAAAAAATTCCTTGATATTGTAAGGGGTAGTTTCATAACTCTTCTATCTGTAGTTTTTTTTTTTTTCAGTAAAGGTTCCACCTCATAGTGCTAGCCTTTCAACAGTATGATGAATTATAATATTGTAAGAGGCTTTGTGCTCGGATAGGGTGAGTATTATGTACGATGTCAAAGTAAAGTCCGAGAAAAAACGCTTATTATATAAAAAGCACAGAATATATATGTTAATAAATTATTATATGGATATATCTGTGTGTATAAGTTAAATAATCCTTTTAAGATGGCTAACTAACTAACTAAACTAACCATAACCATCACGAGCGCCATTTTTCCCCGAAGGGTAGGCAGTAGAGGATAGAACGCCACACCACTCTGTCCTGGCACACTTCTCTTGCCTTCCTCCACATTCATACATCTTCTCATGCACGCACGTCGATTATTCCAGACTTCTTACATGCCCACTTGTTTAACTTGATCATGCCATGTCTTTGTCGGCCCTCCTCGACTTCTACAAATCCAAGCACAGGTCGCATCATAAATTTTTTATAGCCGTTCTTTCATCATCCATTCGCTCTACATGACCGATACCAACGTAAAAAGACCTTTCTTAATTTTGTCGATAATGCTTAACTCAGCCTTGCATTCTGCTCTAATTTTTTATGGTGGCAATAGATGGCATTTTTTTAAACGAAATATTCAATTGTAAAATAAACATAAAAATATAAGAAGATATTAAAAGTAGTAAGGCAATTGGTAAATCTTTTACCGTCACATAATAAATTATCCAAGCTGTGCCATAGGTTGGTTAAGGGACAAGAAACTAGTCTAATAAAAGTTTATTTTTTATTATTACATTTTACTTTAATACTACGCAGAAACGTCTTTAAGTAAATTAAACGAAAATCTGCAGGCTTTACCAGCCATTATAACAGAAAGTAACGCCCGATACCCGTTTAAATTTCAGTGGTTGTAACGAGTTATAAAATATTCTGTTTTACTTAAAAACATTCCCCGTGTATTGTTGAATTATTCTTAGAGCAGGAGTCAACAACATTTTTATGCGAGAAACACAAAATATAGAGATAAACTTTTCAAAATTATATGGCGTTGCACTTACAGCGATATTATACGTCCTTACATATGAAATTGGCGTTTGTAATGGGACGGGAACATAAAGTTTTTTGGTTTAAAAATATATTATATTTATTTAATCAAAGATGTACCATTGCTATCTATGCAACTTTTTGCCATCCCTACAATTAGTTCATCGTTCTTTACTAAAAAAACCATTCGGGACGGGATTCGCAATAAAATCTTTGAAGTCGGTTGTACGTTACATCGGTGTTGAATTTTTTTAACTTTTACAAGATTCTTATCCAACTTCCTTATGAAAATAGCAGATTTTTGTAAACTAGCTGTTTGGCTGTTAAAAATCCCTACGTATGATTTGGCTTAATATCTCATTCAGGTTGATAGAGGTTGTTAATGTATAGGTGTGAACCCCCCCCCCACTCCCGTCCTTTACCAAGGTGAATTAATAAAAAATTTTTTTGGGTTTTTTATTGCTGTATATGTGTTTGAATTTGCGCAAAGAATGAGTGTATTGAATTCTGTATGAAGAAGTTTGTACGACAGGGAGTGATGGGGGCGTTCATTATAGGATATCTGCTGCTATGTGAAGCCATTTGGAGTCCTCAAACTGGTGGGAGGCCAAGTGATCGGCGCCGGTCACGTTTTTCCTCCAGTCAATAGGTTGTCCCGCGTGGTCTGAAAGTTACTGCCGAAGAATGATAATTATATTTGAACGTATATGAGTTGGAGAACCAATTTTGTTAAATTGCAAGTATAGGGTTAATGCTATCGGGAGGCATAACGAATAAGTCTATGGATGGCCGCCGTAATGCTATTTCAGGTGGATGACTTAGATACCATGGGTTATTGTGTCGTTGCCTCACCTATGTGATCCTAACAATAGTCAAACCACCGATATATCCCAATATTTTTCCTATAGGTTTCTAGATCTGTTACTCAGAATTTGTTGTTTATGTGGTAGATTTGTTCCTTTTATGTTTTTTTTATTTTATGTGTTGGGATATTGTATTATTTAGGAGTTAGTTATTCTTATGAAGTTGACGATTGAGTTTAAAGTCGATTGTTTGGGTTGATTTTGTTTATGGTAAATATTAGAATTGTGTGAATTATTATTGGTAATAAAAATGATATTAATTTCATTTATTCTATTATTTGGTTTGTTTTTTGTTTTGTGCTCATATGACTGCAATTGTAAGTTGTATTTTCTAATTTTGGAATGCAAAGATTCATGTTTACTTTGTATTTATTGTATCATTGAATGCTTTTTCGATTAACGTTTCAAATGTAAACACAAACATATATTAACAGCGGGTTTTTTAGCGTAGGATGAAACAAACTCCCAGTTGAGCAAACATACGATCACATCAAGATCGAATGTAATCAGGGACTTCAAGTATTGCATGCTCCCTTTGTATCGTGTGAATACTATGACTAAACATTTAGTACTGTATTACTAGTTTTAATTTGGCAAAGTGCCCCGGTTTGTAAAAAAGATGGATGCAATTAATTTAAGCAATCGTTATGACATTTGTAAAAATTGACTGACTGTAATTTTTACCTTATAATCAAAGTTCACGTTATTTCCTTTTTTCTTTTTATACTGGCAATTTATAAAAAATGGTACATAATTTGATTTAATTTTACATCCCAATATATTTTCTTGGTCAACCTTACGATAAAATTCTACTTTCACTTTGCTAAGTATGTGTGTGTATCATCTTTGTGTTGAATTTTTACAGTACTGAACAGTTTGTATGACCATGAACTGATCACAGTTTTTGTCCGCGAATTTAAAAGTACAAATAATATTGATGTAAAGTCAAATGCTTTTATTAGTAAAAATACACATAATATAAATAACTCCTTGCTTATAATAATTGGATTTTATTTGCATACAGTAAAAATGGTCAACTGCATGCATCTATTGCGTGCATTTTCCAACTTAACATTTTTGTGAATTTCAACTGTTTTTGTACGCAAAATAAGCGAACAATTTGTATCTCGATTTGTAAAATTATTTATTTCCCATTCTTCAAAAGATGAAAAAATTCAACTTAAAATCTTCGTAAACCATTCCTTAAATAATTTTTACTCAAATATATTTATTGTTAATAAAAATGTACAACTTAACACATTAAATACTCGTTATGGAAAAAAGTATGTATTCCATATGTATGCTTTAAAAAATCATAAGCAATGTAGTAATTTTAATATGTTTTTAGCAGTTTAGCAGTCTTGGAACGTAGATATGATTCAACTTAAGCTATTTATTACAATATTTTTGTTTTTAATTGTCAGTTTTAAAAGATGGAAAAATGCGAAGAAAATTACAACTCCGACTTTTATCTCTGATATTAATCAGTTTAAAAAAGCATATAGGAAAAATAGTGTATTGATATTCGTATAACTGTACTATTTTGTAGGCCAGAAAAAAGTTGATTAAGTAAGTTGTATCACAAGTTCTGTATATTCAATTATAAAA
Source organism: Micrasema minimum (assembly GCA_022494985.1). Taxonomy (NCBI): domain Eukaryota; kingdom Metazoa; phylum Arthropoda; class Insecta; order Trichoptera; family Brachycentridae; genus Micrasema; species Micrasema minimum. Next base: position 87,632 of record JAGVSP010000981.1, read on the forward strand.
ATTCTCAGTTGCAAATTTCCTTCATGTAAAATTAAAATTATCACTTACAATGTATCCAATTCTACATTGTATTCGGTGGGTCAATTCCGCTGATAGATTTCTAAATTAGATCCGTGATTAGCTTATTCTCCCTGCAAATCAGATACGTGTATTTCCTTTTAAAATATTATTATCCCCGGCAAAATGTATAAAATTGTTATAGGTTATTTTCTAGTCAAAAGTCAGTTAAGCATATATACATGACTGTATGTTACAAACTATAGACTGATTACAAGCCATTTAAAAAAATGACAGTTAGGACGCCGTATAACTTGTGAATAACTATAAAAATCTCAGAATATTAATTAAATAACTAACGGTATAACCGTATAAAGGCATTTATTCAAATGTTTCATTGTTCAGAGATATAGATATTAAACACTTGTGTAACGACTGTGTTCACAATTTTTGTTAAAATAATATAATAAAAAATTTCACATAAATAAACACTTTTACTTTATCATGTCATGTCGTTGCTCGGCTTCTCAGACTTCTACATCCTGGCACACTTGCATCATAGATTAGTTTTAGCGCGTTATTTCATCCTTCCATTCGCTCTACACACCGAACCATCGTAAAGACTTTCTTAATTTTATCGAGAATGGCTTATCTCTGCCTTGCATTCTGCTTGAAATTTTTTATATAAGTGCACCTTATCAGGTAAACATAGTTTTACCACAGATTCGCCTGAGATATCGCATTTTGAACAGAATTTATTATTTTTAAATTAAGAAAAAATAATTATTTTAATGTTATACACACAGTGCTATGTTTGGTACAATGAACTAAGAATTTTCAATTTGAGGTAACATATACAAACATAACACCAATTACGTGGACAACACAATGTACAAACAAAAATTTCTGAAGACGTGAAGTGAGCAAACAGTGGTTATGTTATGTCATGTGTATGTGTGTCGAGTGTGGTGTATGTGTTGGGAAATCTGAATATTTAAACGCATTACCTATTGTTGTATTAAAAGTATGTTCCACTGCAGGAGTGGTAGGACTAACTACCATGTTCATTTCCCTATATCCAGATTACATAGGTTGGGTAATGAGCATTGTGGCTCAGTCGATTTATTCAATGTCAATTTTTTAGGATTTCAAGCTTTCTTGCTGAATTATTTTAATTCTTTGTAAAATATTTTTGAACATTTGCAAATGAAGACGACGACATGTGTATTCGTTACTATTTAATGTAAAAACTTTAAAATGTAAAATGTACTTGTACCGTTAATTCTTAAATAAATAAAAAAATAAAAAATAGATAAGCATTATCGACAAAATTAAGAAAGGTCTTTTACGTTGGTGCGGTCATGTAGAGCGAATGGATGATGAAAGAACGGCTAAAAAAATGTATGATGCGACTGTGCCTGGATGTTGAAGTCGAGGAAGGCCGAGAAAGACATGGCAAGATCAAGTAAAACAAGTGCTTGAAAGTGGGCATGTAAGAAGTCGGAATTATCGACGTGCGTGCATGAGAAGATGTATGAATGTTGAGGAAGCAAGAGTGCCTGGACAGAGTGGTGTGGCGTTCTATCCTCTCTGCCTACCCCTTCGGGGAAATGGCGTGATGGTTAGTTAGTTAGTTATAAATTATGTTGGTCATAAAATATTTTTGAATAAATATATATACAAAATTACTTTACAAAGTTTCGTCTTTACGGTACAGAATTTGCAATTATTTTTCAATGCGGTAAAATGTTTTTTGAAAATACGTGAAAAGGTTTTACTTAATCCAATATTTACATTAAACAGGTGTAACTCAGAGGAAAATATTTTATCAATTCTCGAAATGTACATGCTTTACTTAAATTGAAATCGTAATGTACATATTTGTACCCTTAATGAAGCGACAGAGAGGAAAAAAATGAAAATATGGGATGATTTTTAAAAAGCAGACTTTAGGTATATGGACAGATTAAAAAATATTTCAAACGCATTTTTCTAAATATACGTTAAAATACCCTGGGGTTTAAAACAAACATGTTTAAAAAATAATCAAGGTAACATTTAGTACCTACTGATTACAAATTAATTAAAAAAATATTTTTATTTAAATGAGAAAGATACATTTTGCACCGAAAACCCAAAATCCTTGCAATTAATGTAAATTTGAGTGTTTGTTAATATTTTTATTATTAAAAAAAAAAAAAAAAATTTTAAAGAAAAATTTTTGTTTACAAAGAAATACAATAAAAAACACATATACATTAAAAAAAATAAACAAAAATCCCACCAAGGCATAGCCTGTTTGTGGGTATACTGTAAAAATCAAACAGTATGCACGTGGCAAAAGAGAAAAATAAAGTCATGTAAAAATGGAAAAATAACAGATAATGTAAACAAGATAGTTAAAAAAAAAGAATACAAGATATTGGGTATCTTTATACCGGAAGAAGATAAAGGGAAATAATTATAATTTATAAAATAAAAAATGACGTAGATTATGTTATTGTTATGGTCTTTATAGTAAGAATGATTCTACCTTTACACTATGTATCCAACTTTGTATTAATTTTTTAAAATATGAAAATTTTGGAAAATTTGACAATGCCATTTTATTGTCAGTAATAATGTTTGCTAAATTCGAAATCAGGGCTTCTAAAAACGCTAAAAATGATACTTATCTTCATTTTATGAAAATAAGGTGCATGCGCTATTTTGGATTTCAAAATAAATTCTCAATTCGAAATCAAGACACCCGTAACCCCCGAAAACGATACTCATCTTCATTTTATAATTTATAGTAAAAAATGTCCTTCCGATCCAGACCTCTGTGCTTAGAGCGGAAGTATAAATGAGGGAATCCACTGTTTTCTAAAGTAATTTTTTTCTATAAACTTACTATTTAAGTAAACAAAAAAAATATATTTAATATTTTTTTATAAGTTGTTGATGAAGATACGATTTTTTAAAGTTGCACATTTCAAATACCGTGCTAAATACCACTATGTACTAACTGCGTCATTTTTGCAGGAGTGACGTCATAAAACGGGTTGTTTAAGGCCATGGTATTTCTCCAGCCAGTAACAAAACTGTCAAAAATCTATGCAAACTGACGCAGGAAGCACAGATAAAATATACCGTCGACTCAACTGTCATATACTGTTAACAGCTGTTCTAGGGAGACTGAATGGCGGCCATCTTTTTTAGCAATAGAAGCTTGTATGTAGATTGTATTCCATATTAAAATGCCATGGAACGCGGCTACGGGGGTTTAAAAACGGAAACCGGAAACACTACACTTAGATACAAGGAGTGTCGTCATTGTTTAAGATTTTGAAATGAATGCTATTTTCAACATTTTTTATTAATTTTTGCGTGCGTTTTTGGGATATTTCATCCCACTTCAAAATTTTTAAATATTCGCGTCTACACGAAAGCATTTTTAAAATTCAATTCCGGGTAGCAGTGGATTTCCTCATTAACAAAATAGAACTAAATAAATAGTCTTACCTGAAGGATCCGGAGAATGAGGGTGGTGTTCTGGAAGTCGTATTCCAAGGAGAAGTGTATCTGCCCCACGTTCTCTGATGGCTCCGAGTTGTCGATATACATATCGACCAGAGAGATAGATCGGTTCTGCAGAAAGGCCATCTGCTGGAAAGAAAAAAGAAGTGTTAGTCATATCTATGTCATAATCTTATATTAAAGACACTGGTATTGTGGCGGAAAAAATGACGTCACGCGGGCGACGCGAGACAAACGAACGAGCCGAACTACACCGAACACGCTCGGACAATAGTGGAGAGATATTTTGACCTTCTGCGTGACCACTCGTCGATTTGGCGCAGATTTCTAAACTAAATTATTTTTTTCATTTACATTATCCATTTCAATCGTAGTTTAATTAGTTAAGTTTATTGTATTTTCATTGTATTTTACTGTAAAACTGTAAGTAAATCTTTCATTACTCTTTCTGTGCACCCACAAAAACCATAACCACCAAGGTAACTAATCCCGGTGGCCCACAGTATTATTATATAGATAATTAATCATAAAATATAATAATCAGTTTACTTAATAGACTCCTTTTTTGTGAAAAATCTCCTCAAGGGCGCTTTACATTGCGCTTTACAATTAAAGAGTGGTAGTTAGGTTAAACATTAAACATGTTATAAAGTCTCTGCTGTACTTGGCTTGTAGGGAACACAGCAGGTTTCCTAAGTGTATGGAGGTGATTTTAAATTTCCTTGTTAAAATATTTTTGTGTTTAGATAATTCTGTCGTGAATAAGTTATTATAAATGTAATTATTTTAAGGCCTATGTAACTCATAGGAAATTAATGTAATAAATGTATTATTGAACATAGTTGGTCTGATTTTATTAATATATATTTAATAATGGTATTGTAAGATTTTCCAAATTTTTCGTCTTTTAAAAAATTAACACAAAGTTGGATACATAGTGTAAAGGTAGAATCATTCTTACTTTAAAGACTATAACTATAACATAATCTACGTAATTTTTTATTGTATATATTGTATTTATTTCCCCTCTTCTTCTTCCGGTATAAAGATACCAATATCTTGTATTCATTATTTTTTTAACTATCTTGTTTACATTATCTGTTATTTTTTATTTCTACATGACTTTATCTTTCTCTTTTGCCACGTGCACACTGTATGACTTTCACAGTATACCCACAAACAGGCTATGCCTTGGTGGAATTTTTGTTTATATATTTTTTTATTGTACATATATGTGTTTTTAATGAATATCTATGTAAACAAAAAAAATTCTTTTGAAAAAAAAATTAATAAAAAAATATCATTTTTTTCCGGATTTAATTTTTTTTTTTATTCATCTGCAACAAATTGCAGGCATTTATAATATTGTGTCGTGTCTGATCAGAGTTTGTCGTAGAAAGGGAACGAAAATTCAATATAGAGAAGAAAATGCATCAACAATGTTAGGAATAAAAATAATGAAGCTAAATATATGAAAGTACGAGTAAATATAATACATAAAATCTGACCATTTTTAACTACTTCGTAGTCTAGTAATTGTATATCTGCCAATTTCCACAGCAAAACAAAAGTAGATATTAAAATCTTTTCACTAAATAACCTTCTTGTTAATTTAAATTAAACTCCCGGGTTTAACTTATAAAACCTTTATCCAGATTAGATTTAGGCGTGAAAATCTGCACTCGAAACTCGACGCCGACGCCTGTTTTGAAATTTTCAGGAATTTTCGGAACTTTCAGGAGTTTCAGGTACTTTACGACCTTTTCAGTTCGCTAAGGGCAAAGCAGACTGATCCGAGAGATAACTTGGTATTGTAAGAAGACTTATAAACGTAGAACTTTTAATTTAACAAGTATTTAATAAAGGCACCCGTTGTGATAATCTTGTTAATCAGTTTGTACCTGATTGTCCTGAAACTCATTTCAAGCCACTTAAGGCTGTATAAAAATGTTTAGCAGGTAACGAAGGCTTCATGTTGCTTGATAGTTTTGCTGTGTTAACTTCAATATGAGACCCGATTACCATATTATTAGAAATTTTAGCGGAGACGAAGCGATTTGTTTGGGAATTGGATTTTATAGAAGTTTATGGGCATTTTAAAGGGTTTAAGCATTATCAAAATGATACAACTAACAAATGTGTAAATAAATTAAAAGAGTGTTTAAATCATTTGCTATTGATATAACCGGATTGTGGTTTAGTAGTTGGAGTAGCCGACTCCGAATTAGAATCCCTTGGTTCGAGTTGTGGTCTAGTGGTAAATTCGCGGACACCGGATTGGAATCTCTAAGTTCAAATCTCACACCCAGCACACCTTGTTACCTGCTTTCTGGCACAGTTATTTCCGACTATATGAAAAAGCAGCAGCACACCGAAGTTGAAATATTTGAGTGAATCATAAGAAATCAAATGTTTCTTCTTATTTAAATAAAAAGACTAAAGTCCAAAATTGGTGTTCTACTTTCTGGCAGAGTTATTTACGACTATTTTAAAGTAGTCAGCCTTGTGGTGTTGTGGTAAGCGCGTTGGACTTTTTCATGCATGAGGTCATGAGTTTGATTTATGACGGGATCAATAATGTGGTTTTTCAAATAAAAATATTTCATGTCAGACCTTTGACTGGCACTGATCATTTTGTCTTCTTATAAGATGATCAAGATTATACTCTTATACTTACTTACTAAAATGTGCGATCCCCAAGAAATATATATCATAAAATTTGTGTGAATTATTGTTAGTACCTACTTCATTTCGGCAGTTTATAAGTTGTTCATTATTGACACCTCAACAGAGACTGAGAAGCGAAGGTTATTATAGGCGTTTACAGGTCATCGGCTGGGTTAAGTGGTCACTTTACGTAATACAACATTCTGTCATCTGAACCTAATATTTGTCAAGTACCTTCATTGTTCACTTTCAATATGTTAGAAATTATCGTTTAATAGTAATATATCGAAAAAAGTCGTAAGTCTTGACATTACGACATATTACGATCAGAAATAGTTGAAACAGAAGGAAGATAGTTTGTTACTTTTCTGACAGGACATTGATCAGACCAGGGTAACAGATTTCACGAGAAATTGTTTTCTGAAAATATATCACCAATCTGTCAGCAAAAAATGAGACTTGTTTGACAATGATTTATCGAATGAAACTTCAATCGTTTTGTCATTTTTATTAGTCAAGTGTTTTTCAATATCCTTGATAAACCAGATCGATATAAAGGTAAATCTAAAAAACTGTAATATATGATCAACCGTATAATATATCGTCGCCGTTTAGGCAAATCTATTTGCTTTGTTTGAAACAGAAAAAATAACTAAAGCGAAATAGCTTTTGCTTGTCAATTTTGGGTTGCATTGTACAGATTATAAAACAAGCAAAAGTCACTAACCCAAAATTTACCCCCCTTGCTTCATTAAAAACCTTCTAGATAGATAGAAATTTATCAGAAAGAAAAATGAATACATAGATTTGATTAAAAAAACAACAAGGAATTATTCTGGGTTAAAAAAATCTCTAAAAAACATCAAAACCTTGATTTGTCCTTGGCCTTCAAACTTTAAAACCGCGATTTCTCAAAATGGTGTATTTAGGGTTAGTGACTTTTGCCTGAACGACGACGATATTAATACTGGTACTGAAGCGTAAGACTGATCATCCCACCTTCGTGTGATATAATGATCAAGAAACACTGTATTTGGTGTGCCAATGCAGTGCCCTATGCACCATTGGGTGCGGATAGGGGAAAGTAGTAGTAGTAGTAGTAGTATGTATAATATCGATTTATGTAACTAACTTATGTTTAGTAACCATTACAACATTTTCTTCTTGAAATATCTATGATAAAATTCGGTCAAAATCTCACCTGGCGGAAAATGGCAGATCGATAGAACACAAAAATTATGCGAAATGACGAATATATATATATACAGATCTTCAAGAATTCAACGGATATGGAAGCTGGCCAATAGTCCATGCGCTCTGTAGCTGCAAGACGACCTGGATTCTAGACTCTCTCTGCTATCAGTAGAATTATTATGTCATTAGTATCGCGTTATAAGCAAAATGGTTCAAATTTAATTTTTACGTTGGTGAAGTTGAAATTCAAACCGTCCATGCGCTTTGTAGCTGCAAGACGAATTGGAGTCCAGTACTTCGCCTACATATAGATTTAATATCGTTTCTTAAATAATCGTTGTTCTCAGATCCTTTATTTATAAATTGGGACTGGAATTAATTAAAAATAATTAAAATTTCTCACAAAAATGGCGCATAATAAATTAGCCAATTATTACTATTACTATCGTTATTATGGTTTTCTGATGAAGGAGTGGAATGGAAAATGTTGTAATATGTGTATACAAGTGGCCACTCGAGCCAGCCGATGACAGTTCAGTAGCCCCGTAAACACCTAGATAATCCGTATTTCCAGAGCTTTGTCTCTGTTGAGATGTCAGTATTTTAAATTGTATCTGGTTTGGCCATCATTGATACTCTCTGGTATAGGTAGTTCGAATTCCTCTCCAAAATGTATCGCCTACCTTCACCCAATCCATTCCGTTTTGTCACCTGTTATCCAACAAAATTCAGTCTCGATTATTCGCTCAGCGCAGCAACGTTACTCTACCTCGCAACATCCGTCCTTCTCGTGATCCTGATCTTTCTTCATTCTATCCACCCTCGTTATACCCTCGTGATACTCGTCATCCATCTCCAAGCTTCCCAGACTCCAATTCCCGAAACCCCTCGACCAAAAGTGAGTAAAGTGTGCTGTGCCCCCTCGTTTGTGTCCCGCCGCGCCAGTTCGACGTGGTGTTCCAGGGTATTCCAGGATACTTCGCCCTTCCTGGTGGTCCTCCAGCTTCATATCCCGCCCTTGAGTCCAGCTCTGGTAAGTCCTCTTCCATTTTCCGATCCTCGTTCGGACGAAGTTACCAGAGAGTCTCATCGTGGCGGATCCAGTATCATAAGTTGTTTTGTATTTTACTTTCCTCAGAATGATCATTTTTCAACGAAAATATAGTTCTTTGTATCAATAATTTTTCCACGATGTGTTCTCATACTTGTGTTTAATTTTCCACTCAATTTTGCAGACTGCAATTAGTTGGCAGATACAATAGCACCAAGTTACAGAACAAAGTTACAATGCCTGTCTTGTTACGTTACTACTGTAGACGTAACTGCAGACTAGGAATTCAAGTTTTAATACAAGAAGTTACAGAAAATGTATCATCCGATGTTCAGAAAGTGTAAAAACGCCAACTCAAGCTTAAAGTTACGGCTGGGGAATAAATGATTCCAGTAGTTGATAACTACCAATTAATTTTTTTCAAATGTGTTAATTTAACGTCAATTTAAAATCATAAATTCGCTATTCACGTTTTAAGTTCAAGGCAGTTTAAATGGTAACTAAAATACGAGATAATTACTGCAAATGAATTAAATTACTTTTTGTAAATATTATATACCTATGAATAAAACGACAAATAGAAGTTTAAGACAAATTATACTTATTAAATAAAGAACGGGTGGTGGCCCAGTGGGTAGCGTCGCGGTCTCTGAGTCCAGAGATCGTCGGTTCGAATCCCCCCTTCGACACGACTCGATTCCTATTTTCAAGCACAAGCCACTTAGGCTTTATTGAAAATAGTATTTACAAATTAAAATATTTGCAAATATTATCATAAGATTGCATAGATTTCTTTTTAACTAAAAAAAAAAAAAAAAAAAAATACATGGAGTAACAAAACTCGTAATACAACCCGAAAACTGGTGAATCTACATCATATTTAGAGTCGGATGTGTAACGTGACTTTTGAATCAGAGTTTAGAATTAATTTTTTCTCATAAAAAGCTTTCATTAGTACTGCAGATTAAGTAAAATTGCACGAATTCATATAAAAAATGCTGTTTTTTTATGGATAGTAATAATTTGACTAAATACACGATATTTGATAACAATTTTGTAAAAATTTCTCGAAAAAAAAAAATCGACATTAAAACTCAACTTTCTCGAAAACTATGGGTAAAAAAAAAAAAAAAAAACTATAAAAACGACCAACTCCAAATATGATGTAGATTCACTGGTTTCCCGCTTGCACATCAAGTTTGTTCCACCCATGTTTATTATAATATAACCAGAAAGGGCCTAAAGTTTTTTTATAATTTTAAGCGTAAAGTTGTTTAAATTAAAAAAAAAATACTTTATGCGAAAATTTAATT